>WWPM01010820.1:0-31601 GCA_023279145.1 Glomeris maerens | reverse complement strand
GTTCTTGGCCAATTGCCTGCCTTACGAATATCGATTGCATTTCATGTTTTAGGTTCTTCTGACCCTTATCAACGAATCCCAAGATCTCCTAAAAAGAACCAAGTGGAAGGTGGTTCGGTGGATGCAATCGAAAGGTGTCGTTCACCAACTTCGGATCAGGTAAGACCATTTCTACGTCGTGTCACGTACAGTCATGTAAAACGAGAATTACATACCATTCACCGTGTTAACAATTACTGCTGACAAGTATTCAGGCAATCTCTGGGTATGCAATGGGCATCTTGTTCTCTCCATCTATCGCTTCTTAAAAATGACAACCTTTTTATCCTGTTTGATCATGATTAATTATTTTGCTCCTCCTATACGAGTGATGATGCCATGCTTCTGGCATGCTGCTCTTATTACCTTATATTATTCATTCACTCGCTGCTATCATTATTTCACTCTGTGTCTGGGTTTGTTAACACCACACTTATATTATAAAATACTAAACCCTATATGAATCCCAAACGAGAAAAAAAAAGAATGAATGTAAACTGTATAGTCACTGGACCCTTTCCCATCACCGCCTCCTTCTCCCCGACACATGGGAACCAAATTCTGCTTGAGGAAAAGCATTTCAGTGGATCCAACAAGCTTCGCTCATCCGGATTGTGTCGACCATCCTTGCTGCAATGCTTCCGCCACCGATGCCCCAACCGCCCCCGTAGACAGTAGTAATCAGCGCAGGGTGTCCTTGCTGCCATCTACCAGAGTTCAAAGGTCAAACACGGTGCCAAGTGAGTTCCAATCACCTGGTAACAACAATGGCAACCACGTTCTCCTGGAACACGTGATGGGACTGAAGGAAAGCCAGTTTCTATCGTCTTCGTCTTCCGCTTCTTCAGCCGCTGGTGAGGCTTTTGCTGAAGAGGTCCTAGCCGATTCTGTCTTCGAACCTGAATCTGTCATCAAGCTCAAGTCAAAGTTCAAGCAGAACCGAAGTCTCAGTTGGAGAGGCTTCGGCTTCAGCAAGCGCAAGTCTGCCGCTGCTAACAAACACGTTGCCCAGAGACACACGGTGCACATGGGTGATTCCAACAACACCAATGGACCTAGTGTCAGTGAAAATGCCGAGAAGTCACGTGGGTGGAGGCGTCGCATGTCGGTGGTCGACTTGAGGGGTGACAGTGAAGAAGCAAGTCCGCTGAGTCCGGTCACCACGGTCATGAAAAGACTCATTATTGGAAAGG
Source organism: Glomeris maerens (assembly GCA_023279145.1). Lineage (NCBI taxonomy): Eukaryota > Metazoa > Arthropoda > Diplopoda > Glomerida > Glomeridae > Glomeris > Glomeris maerens. Next base: position 30,369 of record WWPM01010820.1, on the reverse strand, counting down.
GTACGTCAAGAAAATCCTCTTAGGCTTTACCCTGTTCCATTTTGCCCCACCCACTAAGCACACCCAGCCTTCTTGATCTTCTTCTCACTCGCTCCAAAGGGCCTTCTACGCAACCATTCTTCCCTTTCCCCAAAAAGAAATGTTGCCCTCTTATCGGGCGCCCAAGCTCATACAGTATCAATTTGCCCCAACTAGGTCTGCCAATCGACACAATCCATACAGAAATTAAGATCGATGCAGAGAACCTTAATACATAGAGTATATGTAATTAACTAGACCACAAGCTCTATAGAAACGTACTTCCTTGTTTACAGCGCATTTCCCGTAACTTGACCAATATTTAGCTGTACTTCATTTGATATTGCAACTTGTCAATCACACTCTTAAGCCGTGCCTAAATCCACCTGTCATTAGCTAACCCCATCAAGAGAAGAAAATTCAGTGACCGTCACCTGTTGCTATAACTTTGCACCATTGAACAAGCTGCAAATATAATCTCAATTATAAAATAATTTTATCTGTTTCTATTGGAATGCCAAGTTAAAAATGGATAACCATGAACCGATGTATCGATTGGAAGACGAACAACACGCGGTTACAGCGCCCCCTAGCAGCGGAATTGCTATGCAAGGCCCCGCATTATCTCAATGCGAAATATTAACTTCTTCGAATGTATTTTCAAACTTGCCCTAGTATAGGGCCTTAAACCAAGTATTTCACTGATCATCATTGGACCCATTGATTAGGCCCAGTGTAAAAATTTATCAGGAAAGAACTTAATAATCTTCAGAATATATTTTTGAGCAGCATAAATTCTAGGGTATTACATATAGATAGGGTGCATTTCTATTATTGATACATGTATCTATCGATTTCTCGATCATTATTCCCTTCACAAGATTTTTTGCGGCAGTTTTCAATTTTTGAGGCGCATGTTTCTTCGTTTTTCTATATTATCCAGTAAGTTTTTTGAATTTTTCAATCGGCTTTCCATACTTGCGCATCCGATGCCCATATTTTTCTAAGACATAACATGGATGAGTTTGAATTGAATGACTTTTTACTCTCATCATGAAACGGTTTTTCCAATCGCACTAATAATACTTTTGGTGGCTTATTTACTCATCACCAGCCAATGAATTGCATATGCATGTGGATGTCACGTGTCATGAAGCATGTTGGTTTGCCATACTTTTATACGTATATAAACCCAGCAGCTCATCCACCTAATTCCATTTCCAGCTACATATAATATACTAAATAATCATTTACAGTCACAACACTGGATATTGGGATGACTGGTTTTTAGCCATCATATTAGTCGATATTTCCGAGTATTCTTAAGTTACAAATGAAACGTATCGTACTTTCAAAAAAAAACAATAGAGTACAGGACGTAATTCTGCTTTTCACGTCTTCTTAAATGGAACTCAATGAAGCATTTGTTTAAATGTATGTTCATTCACTTGTAAACACACTTGATTGCATTCTGTCCATTTAACGATTCTTCCAAATACCTCAATGGCGAGCAATATCCTAGACTGTACACTATTCAAAATCTACTTATCCCAATTTACAGAAGAGGTAAAATGTCAATTGGAAAGAATTCAACGAATATGGCATAAAATTGGACTTACTGAGCAGTTATAAGTTGGCTGCTGAAAAGTCTCTTATTACTCAACAAATAATTATTACCTCATTGGAGTTTTACAAATCTGATGGAACTTATGCAGTGCAAGTCTCAATTCAATAAAGTTTCTCAACCAGTTATCCCATTGCCACAAATTTACGTTAAATAGACCTCTTTCACATCATTTTTTGATGTCACAGCCTCGTAGCAGATGTTGCTGGTTTACAAGCACATGACCTTATAAATATCATGTATTGCTGAAATCTGATTATACAAGTTTTATAATATTGCTTGCATCAATTGTTTAGTTCCAAAAAATTGACCAGAATTTAAGATCAGACACAGTTGATGTTATACAATTGCTATATGCAGATCTTGAAAGATAAAAACACACTAACAATACTTGGATTGCCATGGAATTTTTACCAGGTTGTAAACCAACATGTCTGGAGAGAATATAGTATGAATGACATGGGTGAAGGAGGTCTACACTGAATACATGACATAATAAAAACCAATGCATAGAGAAAAGTTTGGGTTTTGTTGTGGACCTAATGGGAAGTGGGTTGGGGGAAATATGATGTAGATAAACGGGGTGTGTTTGAGTCCGACAACTGGCAAACAGCAACAGGGACAGGGACTGGGACTAGGGCAAGGTGTGCCTGCAGCGCCACCATCGCAGCAACTGCAACAGAGTTCACCTCAATCCAATCTGCCGTCTTTTCCGCAACCGGCTAGAAAACTTCACGGCTCAGATTTGAAAAGAACAAGGTCTCAAGGTACACGTAAGCTGCAAAAAACTCAGAGCACCGCTTCGGCGGAGGAAGGCAGCAGCGTGGTTGCAGGTGGCGAAAACCGTCAATTATCATCCATTCTTATCATTTTTTTCTGTTATTATTCTACCCATCCCCATCACAAACCATTTTATTCGTTTGCACTCGCACATTCAGCTCAGAAGTTCTCATTGCTTAATATTTAGACGGTCCCTTGACAGCATCAGGATGAAATTAAATCATTTTAAAAACAAATTCTTCCACAAATCTCACTGACAACTTCTATTAAAGATGGACTGCGTGATCTTAGAAAAGTATAACCAAGGAGATTTCTATTGTTCCAAGATGCTGTAAGCACTGCAAATTATTTGCCAGTTAGCATAGTATTTTAACATAATATTTATCCTTTGCTAATCAATTATTACTTGCTATTAATTACTACGCTAATATTTGTGAAATTTATGTTCATCGTCTTCAAAAAATGAGTTCATAATCTGGGCTAAGCCTGAAGTTGTTCAGAAATTAGTTTATTGCTTTAGCAGGTAATATATGTATAATAGGAGTTAATTGGCAATACTAATCACAATTGAAGCATTTATAGCTAATGGCCAATCTTCTTTCAAGGATTTATTTTCAAACCTGATGCTGGATTTTGATAGCACTTTTATAAGACTAACCCCTCTCTTCCATCAAACACTAAACCTTATAAAGCCCATTTGATGGCATGCACTTGTTTAGTTCCCACCATTACACCTTGCTCTTTCTCACACAACTTTAAACTTATCTAAGATATAAAACACGCGTAATTAAACCTTCAATTAAAGTTTTTTGTTAATCTTTCTCTCTTCCTTGCTCCTCGTACACTACTATACGTACACACCACAATTTGCCTAATCTAATTTCAATGCACTGCATCTTATCAAATTAGGTTTCATTTTCACACCTTTCTTTGCACCCTGTTCCTTCACTTTCACACCCCTGTCACATGATGAGAACACTTTTCTTGGGCGCATGAAAACAGTGTTTTTCTCACAAACCAATTGGAAGATAGCTACAAAAAAAGAATCTCAAAAAGGTGTTTTTTTTTAAAGAAAAGATTCTATCTTGCTTTTTATTCTTTCATCGATTTTTCCCAACACAAAAGGGCATCGGATGTTAACAGAATAGAGACCACCCCTTAGGGGTTTTTTTTATATATACCTACTTGAAATGTGAAGTAGAAAAAATATATTCATTACCATCTCTTACAAACCCTTACCCCATTTTGATGGTTTGGATAAGAAAACAAAGTGTTGTTCACTAGTAATTTACCACAAACATGTCTCAATTGCTGCGCATTTTTTCCCCCACCATGTCGCCAATTCAACAAATGAGTTTTTTTCAGATCGATATTTTAGTTGGTGACGTCACTTCCGCCTTACTTTATCACCATTTTGGCAACTGCAAAAAAAGTCGCCATACTGTTGCCCACTTCTGTCTTTTTCCAAGAGTGCTGTGTACTTTTCTTATATTTCTCTACTATTACTAGATAGACTTCTCTGCACTGTAGAAAATGTACTTCAAAAACTTTTCCTCTATTTACTAACTTTTCTTTACTAATATATCCTATACTTTCATGTGCACCTCTTTCCATCCTGAATGCATGGATGTGTTTAACTCTGCATTTAAATACCATTTTACAAAAAAAACTGCAACAAAGTTAGAGTTTTACTTTAACTGTGCTCCATTCCATTTTATCCTGATATACTTTGTAAACAATTCAATTAACCAATGTTAATTAATGATTTTTTCAATTCGCAATTTAATAGTTCGTCAATATTGTCATTACCAAGCTTGCCCTGCAGGCTTAACATGTGCAACACCCTTTCTAAAATTCAATGATCAAACCACATGAATTACTTAACTTTAAAGCCATTTTCCAGCTTAATGTGATTACGTTTGGAACAAGCCTATATTCAATTTGTTGCCAATGTAAACGAATGAGGAAAGTGTTTAATTAAGTTGGTCAACTCGTTTACGCGATTGGACGCCAGAGGGCCAAAACTTTTCCTCCAAATGCAATTAAAGTAATGCTGTTTTTCCATTGCATTGTGCATAATTGGATTAACACGGTGCTATACTTTAAGTGTCCAAGTAGATTAACATAAGATGTAACATTTTTAGTATAATTAAAAAGACATTTGAATCCTAAGATGCAAGGTAATTGAGGTCACATTGTTTCCATACTTGCAAAAATGAAATGGTGTTAAAATTGTTGGTAATGACAACATTGATTGCTATAAAAACACATTGAATGTTTAATAATTTCAAAATAAAATAGAAAACTTGCTTTTTAATTCGAATAATTCCGTAAATATAACTTGTAAGTATATACCATTGATTAAATAGATATCAACAAATAACTATATTTACCTTACAACAAAGGAAAATAAGGGAAGTTGCAATGATTCCCACCAGTAGGGCCCCTGAGATATCGTCTCAGTTAATCCGTGAATAACATCCCTCAAAATGAAATAATGAACTGCATTTACAACTAACTAAAAATATGAATTCCAATTTAAGACGATTTTACATCAGAATTACATTTTCTCTCTCGCACGTGTTCAGAGTTTTACTTCAATATTATCCTCAATCCTCCCTGCAGTTATAAACATTTTGCGTCTATAGTTAATTTTCAGTTTGGTTTTTATATTGACTGCATATTTATAATACCTCGTCACTAATATTGGTTCCTACTTCCCGGGGGGCGGGACAATTAGAAAAAATCGACACTTCTTTTTCCCGGTCAAGGAGTTCCAGCATTTCAAGTCTGGAAAACATCACCAATGAGGCTATTCAATGTCTCGTTTTTACAGATTCCTATACTAGAAAATCAGGTAATCAACCTGGAATGCTTCATCTCCTCTCCGAATCTTAAATCTTAGATATATTGTTCTAACATTTTATTCAGATACCCTGACGTGTCCGACTCTTTGGGTCGGAACAAGTTTAGGATCTGTCCTCGTCATTATGCTCAACTCGCCAGCTATGGGAAGTGAAGCCAGACAAACTCAACCTGTCATAGTGTCACCTAGTGGTATTTATCCAACCAAACAATTGCGTTTTCTCTAAATACACTAGCAGCAAATATTCCAGAATTCACATTCAGACCGGCAGGTTTCTACTTTGCCCTAAGTCCCACTAAATTCATGTTGTTATTGCATTCACAGGAACAATCTTTCGACTAAAGGGCGCTATAATGTCTCTGGCATTTCTGGATTGCAACGGTGCCCTATTGCGGTACCAATATGAAACTTGGCGCGATCTGAACCGTCTCGAGTCTCGCGAAGGTAAAGACCGAGAAAGGGCCAGCACGGCAACCACCAACACTACCACTTCTTCCATCACCACCATCACACCCAGTAAGAAAACCTATAGCAATATATTGCATTGAAGAAGACCGGTTGTGGCATGCAGTTGTATTGCCATTTCATCAGATCAACTGTTGCCAGGGACTCCGTTAAAGTCTCCTCACAACCCAACCAACCGCATTTCCCCAACTGCCCCTGCAGAAATGCAAGCTGGTGACCGCCAGTTTGTGGTCATTGCATCTGAGAAACAAGCCAGGGTTATAGCTTTGCCATCACAGACTTGTGCTTTCAAGCAACAACTTGCTGATGCTTCTTCCTTCGTAGTCAAAGCCGATGTCATTTCTATGAAAGGTAATTAACTAACTATACAACCGTTTCCCTAATTTATTGTATAATCGTAGTAAACCTACTACTTGGTTGTTTCCATCTCACTTTTGTAAGAGCATATTACTGTATACCTTATTATACTGATGTTTTTCTACAATATAATGCTGCAGAATTCATCGTAAAATAAATCACGCCTATCCAATAATAATTATAGAATATCATAAGCTGAATAGTCTATATCAAATTTGCTTTGGAAATGATTATCTTCAAATGAAATCTGAGATATTAATCACAATCTAACAGAAATGAATCAATTTTATTACAGATAGTGTGTGTTTAGCGTGTTACGGGGCCAACGGCCATCTTGCAACTTTTACTCTTCCGAGTCTCAGACCTCTCATGGACATCGATTTTCTTCCTCTTATTGATCTCAGGTATTGTATATATGTAACTTTATACACATTATTTCAATTAATAACAAACCAAACTGTAGCTGTAGCCTATGCATCCTTTCACAATGCCAACCACATATAGGGCATTATGATTACAGATAAACTTAATTGGGAATTATTTAGGGAAAAATGATCTCAATAACCGATTCAGAGTCAAAAATCAATGACGATTTCCTCTATCTTCCATTAGATTAGCCACCATTTTGCTTGCAAAATGGCGGAAAAACGAAATACCCGCAGGATTTGCAGATTGTTATCCCTGGTTTAACCTATCTACCTGTTTCCACACAAACTTCTTTCTAAAACGAATGGGAGAATATTTCTTTTTTCGGCGTTCAGAGAGAGATTTTCAATCCCAGCACGGATCCAAATCGATACGTGTCACGTGACTTAATCGGCCACAAATGTTTCCTATCTACAAGTAAGCGCCCTGGGAGATGGAGACAAGAAGGTCACAATCTTGGCACCAATTCAACGTATAAAATCCACTAATCTTGACAACACCTCACTGTACAACCGCAATATAGACTCTTACTATTTAATCCAACAAATGCATTAGTAGGAAATCCAAAACCAAGGAAATTTCACAGAGAATGCTTTCTTCCATTAAACTGATGATGAGGATGCATAAATCACAAGTACCTATGTTAGAATTTTCTAAACAGTGGCAAGATTATAAAAGGAATAATACTGTTCCCTCAATATATGCAATATCGTACTAATATAATCCTTTCCACTAGATCCTAATGTAATTGTGTACAATGAACTAACTGTATTCGTCCAAAAATAAGTGGAGCTTTGCTGCATTGCGATGAAAGAAATGAAGATTTTAAAATTGACATATTACTTTTATATGGGTTCATCAAAAGCAAAAGGAACTTGGAATTATCTGAAATATTTACATAAATAAACACAAACTAAATCATTGGAATTGTAATTAATTCGTGGCACAAAAACCAATAGAAAACTAAGAAAACTAAAAACAGAAGAAAAACCTTTTCCTGCTTAATACCTTCTTACCCGTACTTGATTTTTGACAGTTACCAAACCTCTGAGCAAGGGACGATTGACCCTATGATTTGTATCTGGGGAAAACAATTGATTCACAGCTGCGAGACGGATCTGTAAGTGCGCATGTCTCAACCAAAAAATACATTCTATATTTAAATACACTATCAAATCGAAAATAAAAACAAATATTCTCACCTTCCCCAAATATAATTTGTCAGGGTTGGACAATTTTTGTTACCCAAGCAGAAATGTTATCGATTATTTTAGTGCAGCTATATTCAACATTATACTACAGGCAAATTGTGGAACATAATGCATTATTTGTACCATTGTGCCTTATCAATATATCAATCATTCAATGTTGCATGGTTGTCCTTTTCTAACATGCATTAGTAACAAACTTAGCTGTTTCTTCTCCATGTGTGTAAAAGTAATATCTTTTGAAATAGTTAGCATAGCACAGATGCAAAAAATATATAATAATTTACCTACGAATTTTGAAGCTAAAAAATATTGTGCATCGTTTCACAGCAACTATTCAAAAGATATGAAATTACTCTTAGCACCACTCCATAATATGTAGGTATACGTAACTGCATGAACCGTGTGCAATTGCCACACTATTCTACTCTTTCCTAATTCAAAACTTCACTGCACAAGTTCCACTTAACAATCTGCACAAAAATAGAACCAATCTTCAATCCTAAACTCACCAGCATGAATGTATTGAGCAACTTTCAAACCTTACTAACAAACATTCATTTTTGTAATGTTTTATTTCCAATTCCATGTGATTTTTTGTTTTCTAAGAGCACAATCTAACTTTCTTTACAGAATCGCTCGGACCTTTTGCTTCAGTAATTACGGACATGGCATGTTTCTTTGCTCACCGTGCGAGATTCAAAAATTCGCCATCTCCACAGAGTTTTGGTAAGATCTGCTTGTATATAACAAGCTCTAGATATATAAGTATACATGTTAGTAAGTATGGTATTGAACGAAAATGCAGTAGCAATCTAACTGAGATGCTCGGAGAGCTTTTCTTGGCATGCGACACACCGGAAGCCCCGAAAGAAAGTTTCTTCAAAAATCTCTTTGGAGGAGGTCCTCGTGCTTTGGACAGGGAAGAACTTTGTAAGTTTATCTCAATCGTCACTAAAAATGACGCCTAAATTTGCTCTTCACATCGAAATAAGCTCTGCATAAATGCTAATATAAAAGACACTTTTCTGTATTTCCAAGTATGACATGTATGGTGCATTTCAATCAAACTCCATAAAACACCATAAAACATTACCTAGGCACCAACATAAAAAACATTTCGTAATTACTGCACTGTTACACATATAACTAAATGCAGTAAAGCTTTTTTGCAATTAAGTTGGCGAAGCTAGCGGAAAAGCGTCACGAAGCATTGCGCGTCACATCCCGGGCAGCGTCAACATGGACAACCTGAACACCAGAGTAACCGGGGTAGTTGGGGACGTTTCACGGGCTAGACAGGTTAGTGCATTCATTTACCTAGTGAAATTCCCTGTTTCGTTGCCAAATAACGATAACTTGATGTGGTTACGCAGGCTCTGAACGAACGCGGCGAAGGACTGAGCGTGTTGGAAGACCGTACTCAGAGGATGCTAACCGAAGCCGAAGTATTTCACCAGAACACCCACCATCTGATGATGAAATACAGGGACAAGAAGTGGTACCAATTCTGAGATGAGCCAATAGGTGGCGCGCTCCGATATCCGTAAAACCAGCCATTCCTTCTTCCTTCAAAGCCAGAGACGTGAATAGACAAACACCTTGAACACGATTGACAAAAAGAGAAAAGTTCTGAAGGGTCTGATGCCTACAACAGAGTTGCCTGCTGAGTTCTGAGTTGATGTTGGATCGCATCATTGTTACACACCACCAACAACAACAACAACAACTACTACCACTACACACCACCGGACACATCACATAACACCATCGCCATCTTGTAAAATGTCTTTCTCTTTCTCTCGGCCCAATGTTGCGCTGCGCTCAGCTCTACCACATTCATCACACGCTGCATCCACAAATTGTTTAAATTTTCCGATTTCTCCACATTCCCAAACAACAGTCGATTTCCTTAGTTGATAGGATACATGTCCCCCCACATTCCCCAAATCATCGTCACGCAAAAGAATTTGTTGCGGACGCGAGTGTAAATGTTGAGCTGCGGTGGCGCAAAATCACCGTTGTGAATGGCATTATTCATGTTTGTCACTATATGTGTATCAAATAATCTACATTTTGTTCCCCATCAATTAATACACATCACCCTTGTTATAACGTCACAAAGCGAAATTATACCCAACCTATAATGAGCCCAACTGTAACACGCATGTATAGCCTAAATGTTTCCAGTGGTTTTCATTCGCAGTATTTTCATGTTGCACAAATAGCTATTGCCTGCAGCAAACACATTATGCTCAACATGTTCAATAGCGATCATTTGATCTAAACGTTTTATATAACGATTGTTTCATTACAATGACTTTGTAACTAAACTACTACATCATTTGTGCCAAGTTTCTTAACAATCTTCTGTTGCAAGTTTTTACAAATGTTCTTCAAAATGACATAGTAATCCATTAGCCCACATGTATCAGGGGCTACAATAATATTTTTTGAATGTTTTTCATTTAGCCTACATTTCAATTTTCGTAATTAGTTTTCAAATTCTATTTATATATCTTCTGAAACGGAACGATTTCGCGTTCCGCCATTTAAATACCACACAATGATTTTCCGATTATAGCAAGGGTGTATTGTATAAATTTTATGCATTTCAATTAACTTTGTTTTCATATTGCATGCACCACAATGCACTTCGATCATTTCTGAACATAATTCCTTTACGTAAATTATATTTGTTGCTATTGTTACTAATAATATATTATTTCTTATTATATTTGCGTTCACCAATCGGCCAAGATACTTCTGTGTGGGTTTCTAGTATACTACGTACTACTACTAAATTAAGGGACGATTACTAACTGCCGGATAATTAGTAATTCAACCATTTATGATTATATTTCCAAGGTACGCAAATAGATATATAAATATATAAATATAAATAAATAAGTTATATAGACCTATACAATCACAATTACGAATAAAAGTGTCGCATTTGAAATAAAATCCATATACATTCTTATTTTCGGATTTCTTCCTAACAGAAATACACAAAAATACAGTAAAGGATCGAAATTATTTCCGTGAAATTCGAAGGAGCAGTGGCTGAATTTACATTCATTTACAAAATATATAGTGCAGATCAATGATCATTCAAATATCAATATTTCGTATTATTTGGTTATTGTCCCATGAATATTAACTCACAAACCATCTGTTCATTTCTTATAATAAGCAATACCAATTCCTTCAAGATGAAAAAATATAGATCAATTCCCAATAAATGTGATTGAGTTAATTTCATTCTGCAAACCCGTGTACCAAATCTGAAACAGTATTGAAAGGGCTCTTCGTTTATAACATATTATTGTTCAGGTGTTGTCACGTGACTTTCAAGCAAACGCTTTCTATGAACAAAAAATGGCTTGTAATATATACATACCCTATACAGTATATGTATACAAATGTTCATTTTCCATGAATCTTTTTTAAACATTTTCAACTTTTGATTGAATGCATGAATTTGGAAGGACAAATTGTGTCAATCGGCTTGTGGTGATAAAAACTCCAATTGTAAATAGATATTTTCCTCTCTATACTATAAAGACCCAATATCTACTCTATGTTGAGAAACTTTCGCATGATTTTGTTGCAAAAGTGCGAATTGCTATTTTATAAAGAGAAAAAGATGCAGAGAAACAGAAGTATATTGTATACTATCACGTCGGAATTGAACACATGTCTGCCTTAGGAGTATGCATTCCGTGGATAAACAATTAAACCAAATCAAACAGGAAAACTTTGACAAAACCTCAATGAACTACAAAAATTTCCAATTTTTTTATAATTACAGCGAAGGCGGCTTGATGCAGACGTAACTGTACATTGATATTTCACAGCTGAAATACTTTTTGCAATGCATAATGTTGGTTACTATAATTTGCATCAATATTAATTTAAATCATGAAATAAATATTTAGCGATCCAGAACAAAATCGTTGTTATCATCCGCTCATATTTAAATCACCCACAAATCCCATATAAATTGCATTCACGAACACAATGACTCGCTAATTGTCCACATTGTGACTCTGTGATGATGAAGACAGAAGTGATTAAATGTACTTGTATAAAGGGAATGGAAAAAAAAACAATATTGTCTCATAATTTTAAATGTTGATTTCTCAATCTTCAACCAAAGCGGACAATCGACATAAAGGAACCAGATCTTCGAACTGTATACTATAACAAAGTACCTTAAGTCGATTAGAATAACTTAATTTGCCACTCATTTTTGCATATATATTATTGATTGATTGATTGATGAAACAAGAGTGCGAACTAATGCTATGTCGTCCTCAGGTGTTTGCCATGTCTTTATGTACGACATTTCATGTGTTTATGTCCCTATTTCAACATCCCTGTACAGAAGTCAATTAGAGACAATAAAAAACATTATTAAAATTATTGCAATTATTTTTCTTATAGTATATCACTATCCAGGGTGTCTACTTTTAAAGAACCAAACCCAATAGCAGGAAGGATGCAAGGTATAGAGTGGAAAAAGCGAGTTCATGTTAGATAACACAGACGGCCGGGGCTATCTATTGGAGGCATTGCCGTCAAGGTCAAAGGTACCAGTCAAGGTCATTGGCGTTTCAACTTTGCTGCTGTTGATCTTAGGAGGGTGGTATAAATTAGAGAAATGATAAGCGAGGAAAAGTGACAAAAGTGCCACTTGTAGATACCATGTAAAAAACATTCAAATATAATTGATCATTCCCCATATTATCCACCGGAAAAATAAATATTGCTCTAATTATCATCGCAATTAGTTTTAATTTACATTCCCATTATAGAATTTAAAGTAGTCAACAAGAACTAGAGCTTTCAATTGATTAGGAAAAATATGTTTAACTGCAGTTACTGTATACCTTATTTTTTAATTGCCGTTTACAATTACCAGCATTCATTTTCAGTTCCATTCAAAATGGACTACATTCAATTTAGTTATATTTTACGTATAAAGGTTGTAATGTGACTAGATACTTAAAAAGTAACAATAGACATGCATCCGTAAATAATATACCTGACATCCTATTTCCTCCCCAAGCTGTTGAATAGTAACTTAATGCATATATTCACATGTAGATTGGATTTCCCAATTGTAATAACGAGCACAGGGCTCTACATAAATAGCTCCGAGTGGTTATACATATCACGGGTTTCAATCATAGAACACATCTTCCCAAAAACTTGCTCAAATCCTAGATTTCAGCTTTCAAAATGTTACTATTTGTAGGAATGATTGCCATTACAGGCATTGTAGTTAATACAGATGCAAAAGCATTGGATCCACGCAAAGAATACTTCAGTAAGTATCTGTTTCCTACTAGGTATTTTAATCATTCTCAGAAAATGTTCTATGCAGTATAGGTCAATTGTCACAATAATTATTTCCATTTCGATGTATTCAGATGACAGCACAACTGCGCGCACATTTCTATTTCGTGATGATAATATTGAATTAGAATTTGAACAACTGGCAGAGGACACACCATCTGATTCCCTAGTAATTAAAATAGACTATCAAGCAATCAGTAAGTGTCCAGAAAATCGAAAACAGCTATATTGAAATTAACAATTTAACGTTCAACATTTGCACTGATGGAATGAATGATCATTTAAGTCTGGATTAACAGACAAACATTTATGTATTACTATTTTTTACATTGAGATTAATTTGTCGATTTTTCCCTTTGCCAGAAACGCTTTTCTCATCCTTTTTCCATCTGATGGGGGAATCACTAAAAAGTAAGAAACTATAGAATGGCCTGATTATTGCGAGAACGAGATAACCGATTGTTTACATTACATTCAGATAAAAAGCCATCCTCTGACGATATAAGTGTTGATGCTCAGAATACCACAACAAATCCATCAAAAGCGGAATCGGTTCAAATAGCTGAACAAGTATTACCAGAAAAACCGATATATGCTGATTTGACAACTGAAGCCACATCACAAAACACAGCAGAAATCGATCCACGCGATGATGCAGATGATGATGGAGAAGAAGGAGAAGAAGAAGGAGGAGGAGGAGGAGAAGAAAAAGAAAAACAACAGGAAGAAAAGAAGAAAGACTATGGTCTCAAAAGTGGAGAACCCAAGAAAAATTAATTTTACATAAAATTATCGCATGTGTTTTATTGTGTATCTAGAAGAAAATGAAATAAAAGTTAGATTAATGTACACACTATGTGGTGTAAAATAAATCACAAACTGATTGCAATAAATATCTAATACCAAGGGCACAAAGACAATGTGTGTGTAAAATATTAGTAAAGAGCAAAATGTGCGAATAAACATAAAAAACTAATGGAAATAAGTACAACATAATTTCTGATGGATCAGGCACACAAAAAATAACAAAATTTGTCATGGATCACTGATATGGCTGGTGAATTGCGTTTGCGAGAGGACAGTCTTTACAAAAATAGTGAAATGATTTAGTCTATAAACGTCCCTAACAAAAAAATTTTAAAGCTGCCGCAGATTTGCAATAAAGTTGTGAATGTTTCACTTGCAGCTTTATTGCATGCAGTATGCACATTGCAGGCATGTGGCATGCATGTGACAGCCAACAATTTTTGTTAGGAGTATGTTACCTGGCAAACTTATCACTACTTGAGATGCCTCTAAAGTCTTTAAGATGTCTTTATATTTAATGGGGGAGAAACGTATATGAACTATATAAACCAAACATATAGTTAAAACTATAAAATCACAATACATTTGCTTATTCTGTCAAACAATGCGTTGTAATTTCATATTTCCTTGTAAATGAGATGGCTGCATTGTACACAAATACAAAATAGCTCCTCGCATTTATTTCCATTGTTGAAATAAAATATATTATAATAAATGGGTATATGCTCATGTCATGTTTCTATTGTGTTCAGAATTTGATCTAAACATAATCCTCATGTTATACACAACTTCTTGCTATTCGTTAATAATCCTATAAGTACGACGATAGCATAAATCTGCGTGGAAATAAGCTCTGAATTTAGACATGTTTCAGCCTAGGAATGCACCCGTCATATTGTTCATCGGTTTGGCATTGGCTGTATTCGGGCCTCAGCATGTTCAAGGTATAATAGCAATATGGAATTCATTTTAAATCGCTTTCAGTGCTAATAATATCTCTCAAATTATGCAACAGCCAGTCGGGAGTTGTCATTTTTCGAGAGGCGTGAGTAATTTACAGTTAGATTACTGAAAGAGCATATAACAAAAATCACAATGTAATCTTGCAGTTATCAAGGGCATATTTAAAATACCAAGGGACATTGCTAAAAGTGAGTAGAATTATGTTACAATTATGCTACATACACCGAACATTGCATATGAAAATCTGAACAATCTAATAAGCATAATTCAATGGTTTACAGCAATTGTATGGATCTTGGAAGATCCGGATGAGGCACAGGAAGAAGTTGATGAAAGAAGAGGAAATAGCGGCAAGTTGCTGTAGATTATACAACAACTACAAATTTAACTTATAAACAGTACATTATTCCTTTCATTGTTATTAAAATCGCTTCCAAACATTAAATTCCATGGGTAATACTGTAAATTATAATTCCATGAAATGCTCTTTCCTTTTATAAAATCAACTGCATCATACATGCATTGGTAATTACGGTTTCAGATAGCACTGTGTCAGTTCAACTTTAAATTTTGATTTCATATCAGGGTCTTTAATCACTGAATACATCTTCCAGAAAATTTCCTAAAATCCTAAGTTTAATTCATTAAAATTGTTCTATGTGTAGGAATAACAGTTATTACTGACATTGTAGTAAACACAGAAATCGAATCATCGGGTTTACCCAAAATAGACACCAGTAAGTACCTAAGTATCAATTCTGCTACTTTTTTCAAGCCTTATTTTAATTTTCTATGCAGTAGGTCAATTGTCACAATATTCAGATGGCAGAACAACTGCGAGTCCATATCGCCCAATTCAAGTTGCTGAAGATACTATAAAAATTGATCATTCGGCAGAGGACACTTCATCTGAATCACTAACAATTAAAATAGACTATCAAGCAATCAGTAAGTATTCAAGAAACAGGTGGAATAAATGATAGTTTAAGTAGAATACACTAGCATGGCCCTAGCCTGGATTAACAGACAAATGTTTACGATTATTTTTTACACCGCGATTAATTTGTTGATTTCTTCCCTTGCCAGAATTGCTTTTGTCATCTATTTTCCATCTGATGACGGAATCAATCAAAAGTATAAGAAATTATAGAAAGGCTTGCTTATTGCAAGAAAGATAACCGATGGTTTACTATAGATTCAGATAAAAAGCAATCGTTTGGTGACAGTAGTGCTGAAGTTCAGAACTACACAAGTCCATCAAAAGCGGAATCAGTTCAAATAGATGGGCAACTATTACCCGAAAAGCCAGAAATATGCGGATTTACCCACTGAAGCCATAACAGACATCGATGCAAGAGATGTAGAACCAAAATTATAATTAATTTTACATAAAATTATTGTTTGTTGTATTGTATGTATATCTAGAAGAGCATGAAATAAAATTTACATAGGGTTACTTTATCTGCCAGAAAATCGCTATTGATGTAAAAGTATCATTTGGTAATAAAGCCTTGCATGCGTTCACATTCTGACTGTAATAAACATTTAGTATTATGGGTATATGCGAATAAACATACCTAAGTTATTTTAATAAAGGAAACTGTAATAGACCTATATTAATAATAATTTCTATTGGATAAAACACAACAAACAGCATAAGGGGTGTTGCATTTGTGAGAGGATAGGATTTTACCTGCCCGTCTGCGTTTCCCTTTTATAACCTGTGATTAGAACACGTGGCTAGTGTCACTTGACCGCATGTCAACAATGCCAAAACGTAATGTCATACTCTGATTCTTTACGATTCTTTACCCTCTTTCTTTATGATGGCTCGTGACCTCCTGAGGTCCCAATGGTGAGGGACGGCCCCACACGATGACCCTTTTCCCATTACAACATTTAATGAAATCAACATATACTACTTGTAATATCTATGTATAATTTTGTGCATAACTCAATGTACTTTCATGAAATCAGGGTTATAGTCTTTACAAATATAGTGAAATGATATATAAAAATCGAAATTATAAAATGGTGTAGTGTATTTAATTGACATACGAATATTATATATTATCTGGCAAACTAATGAATTCAGATTTCAGATAGTTTTTAAATCATTCATTTGGATCTCTAGTAAAGGTTGTATTTTTCATTCAAAAGCCAATACTTAGGACGTCTTCACTTTTTAGGAGGAAAAACCCATATAAATCTAACATCACATTCTGAACATAATTTCATGAAATATAGCGACAATATTAGCTAAATTTCCAAGGCTTTTTTTCAAAATTTCAATACTCTATGCGAGGTATGAATAGTTATATTGTTCGGCATAATACATTTGTTTATTCGTTCAAGCAGAATGCATTGTAATTTCATATTTCGTTTTTAATTAGATATACATTGTACACGAATACCAAATAGTTCCGTACATCTATTTCTATTGTTGAAATAAAATATATTATAATAAATGGGTATATGCTCATGTCATGTTTCTATTGTGTTCAGAATTTGATCTAAACATAATCCTCATGTTATACACAACTTCTTGCTATTCGTTAATAATCCTATAAGTACGATGATAGCATAAAACTGAGTGGAAATGAGCTCTGGATTTAGATAGATTTAGACATGTTTCAGTTTAGGAATTCACCTGTCATAGTGCTCATCGGTTTGGCATTGGCTGTGTTCGGGCCTAATTTTGTACAAGGTTGTAGCAAAATTGAATTCATTTGTATAGTAATTGCTTCCTGTGCTAATAATTTCTCACAAATTATACACAGCAGCAGCCAATGAGAAGCCGTCATTTCTCAAGAAAAGTGAGTATATAGTTTACAGGTGGATTACTGAGATCATATAACACAAATCTTAATGAAATCTTTCAGTTATAACGGGTATCTTAAAAATACCAACAGAAATTGCTAAAGGTGAGTTAAACTATATGAATTTTAAATTATGTTATGCACATCCTCCTACCATTGTAATATCGAAATCTGAAGAACAATCTAAGATATTCAATATGGTTTACAGCAATATTAAGGATCTTGGAAGATCCACCAGAGCCACGGGAAACAGCTGGTAAAACAAAAGAAAATGGCGGCAAGTTAACAACTGCTTAGTACAAAAAAAGGTGAACTGGCACGGTTTTACAAAATAATAACTGGCACTCGTATTAAACTTACATAGACACATTAGTAATTAAACAATATTGTGTATGTATAACCTCACATCAAAACATCAAATTAGGCAATACAGTACAGGTAAAATATAGGAAATTCCATGAAATATAAGATAGGCTACTGCAAAAAAATATAGGGTGGTCTCCCTGTATTAAACTTTGTGTCAGTTCAACTTGTAAATCTCGATTTGATTGCATCAAAATGTGATGAATTGTCAAATTAAAGACGCTAACAACAGTAATGAATCTACTACTACAGCGACCGAGAAACTTGCAGAAGACGACTACAACATCCCAGCAGAAGACGACTTCTTAGCCGACTCAAGAAATGCAAATGCAGAAAACCTTAATGTTTCATGAATTCAATATAAATTTTGCATTAATCAAGTTGTTGTATTACTAACCGATGGAATAATTCATATAAAACACATGTCCTTGCCAGTGTACATTACTCGTAACAAGATCACTATTGAAATCTTACACACATGTCTGGAAAATAATATGTTTAAAAGCCAAACATATGATATGATATGCAAAAAAATAATTCATATTGAAAAAGGAGACAGAATACAAGAACAAAATTTCACATGCAAACAATATAAAAAGCAAGCGAAGTTTTATTGTGCAAATGACAATTTAGTTAGTCAAAATGCAGCACATACACGTTGTCATCCTCCTGACATGCACCATAACTTGCTTGCTATTATCAGGTACGAATTGCATTATGAAAACCAATATTTGCTATTGAAATACGCGCCAAAGGGGTTAGGCCTACATGGGTTTTTTTGTTAGTTTCAGCACAGAATAGCAACAGAAACTTACTTTTTCAACCCAACCCACAACATTTTGATAATCTACTGACGATGGATGCAAAGCATTCATCAGATCAAATATCGGATCAGTTAGAACCACTCATTTACTTCTGCAATTATGTGTGCAGAAATGACGGCTTTCAATAATTTAAAAATATACGTATTTTCTTTAAAAACTTATTTCATTACTTTGCATTATTATGTAACTAATGAATAGCATCCACCTATAGTACGTTGCTTTCTAAAACTATGGAAGTATTTGCAAAACAAAAACTTACAGAATAAGTCCGATAATGTAGGCAGCCATTTTGAAGACGGTTACACTGCATTGTGTGCGGAAGGACATCATCAAGTGTCATGAGCGATGACGTCACCAAGACTGTAACCAATCAGTCGCTTTCAAATCCAATGAGAACCAATCAACATGTCGGCCTCCAGTGCGATGCATTTTGAACGTTTATGTAAAAAAAAGCGGTGCTTATAAAATACCTGTTGATACACAAACTTTTAAGGAGGGTTTTTTTTGTTTAAATTCTGATTTCACAAGATATAAAAGTAAAACTGCGAGGTTCCAACCGCGAAAAGTCCAGAAATATCGTATTCACTGCCATCTTTTTCGAAAGCATTTTACCTCTAGAACATATCGAACTCCTGTACCGGTATTGCGGAAACTAATTATCGATTCAGATTAGTATCGATTCAAATAGTCGCGATCAATCGATTATAACAGATCCTGTTTATTTTCCTGGACCGAAAACAAAATAATTGCATTTCATCACATCATTTTTACTTTAAAATAAAAAGCAATAATCATTCAAATACGAAAATTCACATATCCGCAATTCTGAAATTTTCACTTCATTTATATTATAATCTGCAATATTTGTTATATCACAGATAACATGTATGGTTATGTCAATATACACTTCAATGATGAAACTACACTCAACTCTTTCAAGCTGAATTACAAAATTTCCACCCTAAATTTATTTCGCAATCTCATTTAGTTCGCACAAAGTACGATAAACCGAGCACAACTTGGCCACTTTTCCGCCACTGATTCTAGCTTGCGTGTTGGCCATGACGGGTGTCATCAGCTCGAAACATTTATCCGCACTGCAGGTGGATGCCGGAAGTTGTTGCAACATCTCGGCCAATTCCGTAAGTCCTTGCGGAAGTCGAGAACCCATATTTTTGCCCACATCTCTCCACCAATTCGAAGCGGATATCTGGTTGCGCACCGGGTAGGCCTCATTCTCTCCGCATAAACCCTCAATTGTCTCCGGAACCAACAATGCAGCCGGGTAATAATGTTTATCACCTTGGCTTAGCTTCATCTGAGCCAGAACGTATTGACTCGATTTCTGGTCCAGCCACTGAAGACCCAAAGCGGAGTACGCGGGAGGAAGTCCTTCACCTGTTTGAATCGATCATACTGTATTTTTTAGAGAAATTTCGAAAATAAATAAATAAATGCAATTTTTTACCTCTAAATTTAGGATGTAGCAAATACGCAGCGCACGCAAATGGCGTCAGGGCAAGTTGTAGGATATCGGTAAAATACTTGACGTGTGCTGCAGGTATTTCTACTTCTCTTTTTATATTCACCCAAAACTTGACTGCGTGAGAAACTGTTGCCGACTCCATTTGAATCTGTAAAGTAATTTTCATTCAGTTTCTCCTGGTGCGAAAAAAATGAAACGCAAATAAACTATAGTGTTTTATACTAGACTACTATATCTATATGTTTTTAACTTTACAAGTTTTGCCTTTAAAAGCAAAAGAACTTGGTTAAATTGTTATCAAAACTTTTGATTCGAAATCAAATTAGTCTGTGCATTCTGCTGTAGTTTTAATTCAAAAAAATTGCAAGATAACCTATATTTATTAAATGCACAGCATACATTTGTTATGCTCAATGTTTGGATGTTATACCTTCTTCAAAGCTTTTGCAATTGGCTTCAAATTCTTGATGCTATTGTTCACATTATTAACGAATATCAAATCGAAAAGTCGGTGGGAAATTTCACTCGATATTTCCGGAACTCCGTTTGTTGCGATTTGCGTGTAGGCTGCGTGGTTTTTGATGTAGTTTTTCATACAAGCGTACTCGGATAACCACCGGGTCTCGGTTGGCAGAATCGGTTCCAGTGCTTTCATTTCTCTCAGCGTCTCTTTCAACTCCTTGCTACCGCTAAAGAAATTCTGAATCTTCTTCACTTCTTCGAACGTGTCGCTCTCACATACAACCTTTCCGACCAGGTTCATAAGTTGCACGTTGCACGCGTACACGTAAAGTTGGGGCCTCTTCTCTGCCAAGCTTTCCATCATTCCGGCCACATGATCCGTGTTATCTGAAACGGCCGCGGTCACTTTGCATTGGTGCAACCTCTCGGTTTCCTCGATAGCTTCCGACAGCAGACCGCAGCAGTTGCTCAACGTCTTATCCTCGACGCTCGCTACGTTAACGACATGCGTGTTTTTACAATCTACGTTAAGCACGTGCGAGACTACGCACGCATTCTGATCCGACGACCAACCGCTCTGCGTTACGGTCACGCATTTGCCTTGAAGAGTCCTCGAATACTCGCTGACAACTTCTTCGTAAACCTTATCTAAGATGGTCGTCTCCAACTGGGACCTGGTAGGAAGCTGATAAGACGGTTTCAAGATTCGGATCAGGTTTACAAACTCCGGGTTTTCTACTACGCTAAGTTGCAGTTTCGACGAGAATATGAATCTGGCTATTTGGATGTCCAACGCGGTCTTGTTGTGGCGGACAGGGGTCAGAGCGGACAGGTCTTTGTTCTTCAGCTTGTGGATGAGGTGAAGGTTGCTTTCCTTAAGTACATTCTGTTTCGCTTCGGGACACGTTTCGTAGAAATGCCTGCGAAGCCGCTCGATCTTGGGCCACTTGGCGCGGTACTTGCAATACCTGCACGACACGTCGCTCTTCTTGCCGCTCTTATCTCTCTTGTAGTTGAAATAGTCCCAGACGTCGTCGTCCCACCGGCCACCCTTACCGTTCCGCACTCTCTTCTTCTTTGCCGGAGGAGGACTCGATTGTAGTTCCTCAACTTCTTCCATGTTAACCTGCGTGACGGTGCTTTCGTCTGGTTCCGCTTGCTGCACGTCCACTTCTACGAGGCACACGGAACTGGAATTGCCATCTTGATCGTGGACACCTTCGTAAGTTGTAGTGTCACCTCTGGGTACCAACACGTATTCTTCGCCGCCGATGTCGACTGAAATCAAAGAAATTACACAATTATAACTCAATATTATTTACACATTACTGCACCAAAATGCACAAAAATGCGACTACATTATAATCCCTAATTCAGTAAATTATTGTAAAATTATATTCTTATGAAATGGGGATTGGAAAAAATGGCACTATGTTCAAAATAGAAAAACAAATGTTCATATCTTCTCATACCAATTTTACTCTTGGCAGTGTAAAGTTTATGGCTGTTATTACACATGCAATAAATATTGTAGTAGTACCTATTTCTGGGCACTTCCTGAATGAAACGACATTTTATAATACTTAAATTATAGCAATTATAATGAGAAAAAATAGCATTTCACTGAACATGCAATCCAGGAACAGAATGGCATAAATCTGCGAGCAAAAATACTAAATAGGGCGAAGTGAAATGGGGTTTCCCCGCACAAGTTTTACAATAATTTTTGTATTTAAATCGTTAAATATATTCGGCATTATTTTATCGGTTCTGAATATGTACAACATTTTTTGAGGCAATCCCTGAACAACTATATACGGTGAGACATTCTCTAGGCATTGGGGTTTATAATACAAATTATTATTATTATATGCGAATTGTAAATGTTAGTCTAATGCAATTAGGCCTACTAGATCTCTGTATTCCGACCACAAAATAGTGTCTAATTCCACTTAAAATACCTTTTATAACATCGGCAGCTGTAAATCCGATGTCGATCTTCGTTTCTTGATCAATATTTGCATCGCCCGTCATTTCTGTCGATTCGTTTGTGCCGTTTTGTGGTTTCATTTTCTTTTTACAGTCGAACACATCACTCAACATGCAGCCATTTAAATAGCAACTTTTGCCTCAATTCTCCGCTAGATGGCGGTCACCATAATAAGGGGCCATCAATAAAGAACGTTTTAAATTCCTGCGAATAACTTTGCTTTTTTACCAGTAAATGCTGTCGGAGATGCACTATTATGTATTTTCATTTTGCACACATATTTTCAAATAACATAGCACTGGATAATTTACATATTTTAGTGGCTGAGTACGTGTTTATTTAATGGAAAATCTAACAGGGATTACGTTATACAACAAATTCAAGTAAAAATTAGAAACTGAACCCAGCGAATTCCCTAATTTGAACCCCCTCCCTCTCCTCTTGTGTGTTACGCGCATTTATGAGCTGTTTTCAAGGAAAACCCTTAAGAAAAATCCAACGTTCACTGTACAAAAAAAATGAACAGTTATAGTTCTCCCAACGCAGCTTGAGAAAAATGTCGGCTAATCGAGGAAAAGCAGCTGATGGATTACTTTTGCCTATTGAACTTTGCATTAGAACTTTTTGACATCGACGTGACGCTACATCGACACGCCTGGCCAGGAGAGGCTAATCGCGCAACAGAAACCTGCTTTTAGCCACTCCCCTTTATCAAGCTGCGTTGGGAGGACTATAGCAGATATAACCCATACAAAATAATATAATATACAGGTTATATTCTGTCAATTCAAATCATTCAATTATAATGTGCTATATTTCAAACATTTTCTTGATTTAGGAACAGGGACGGCTTAAACCACTGGTTCGGGTGGTTAATGGCCTTTATTACAAGGATAAACGGTATAATCGGTGCTTTTAATACACACCATTGGCACCCTCATTTCTTTCTTTACATTATTTTCCTTTGGATGAAATATTGATGTTATAAAAACTTGGATTGAAGGATGATATCGTATAGTCTGTTCAGGGAAAGTGAATTTCAAATTTTAACTTTAATTATAAGCTTCTATTGGTTTGACCAAGAGGTTTGTCATTGGAAGGATATCTTTGCCTCAACAGACTATAATACGTAATGGCAATATCTTCGCAATCCAACCTCATCTGAAACATGATAACATGAAATTAAAACGGGTGATTAAAATCGCCTTGAAATGTGTGATGTGGAGTACTTGGGTGTGATGTCATCTCCGCTGTAAGTTGCTGTGATGACCACTCCTCGAGATTTGGCTTGCGGCCTGCGGCGTCTCTTCAACTTCCTCGGCCTTTTCGCTGGGATAACATGATGAGAAGTTGCAAAAACAGGGTTTGCATCTTGCTGCCTGTCCACAACCTTCACTCCTTCTGTGGCCTGAGGAGACACAACCACCTTAGCAGTATGGCTGTAAGATGGCCGTGATTTAGTAGTAGCATCCCCGGGTTCCGGCTTGGCTGTTGTAACTTTGTAAAGTTCGTCATTCATCTTGTAGAATTCAGAAGATTGGCTGCAATCTACATTGTACCACCAATCGCACACAAATTTCTCTTGATTGTACAATGTGCCATTGGGGCAAAGGAAGCTGTCCATTCTTCCATCAACATCGCAGTAATGCCACACCTAATTAGCGATATAATGAGAAATCTCATTCATTCAATGGGCCAAATTAAATAAGGCATTTCCGGGTTCTAATACAGTCTAATACATGTAAGAAGAAGAAGAAGGAAAAGAAGGATAATCAGTTGTTACCTGGCATTTTGTGTCAGGATCAGCATAAAATCCAGGGTATTTATCTCTGCAGTTGAACTTGGCAACAGGGACGGCGGCCATGTTTGGATAATCGCTTCCAGCCGTGCCAGGAATGGCACTCAGATCATCAGGGAACACTTCCGGTTCTGCTTCTTCAGCTTTCAGATCTTCAACGCGTACAAAATGTGGTGCCTTAATTGCTTCCTTAGCTATGATTGGTCTGTTCGGTGTCCGCTCAAAAGCAGGGTCAATTAGAATGAATGTTGGCTGTTGCCTTGCTGGGGATACTGGAGGAGGAAGAACATCTTTGGAGATATCTTCAGATGGTTCCTTGAGGAATGTCTCTTCGGAAGAATCGTGCAGAAGAAAAGATTGCTTGGAAGGTTGTTGAATGCCGGTTTCTTCCGAATTATTTTCAGTTGTGTGTTGAAAAGTGTCAGGCTTCTCTTCTTGCATTTCTACTTGGGATTCTGGTTGCTTAACCTCTTCTGTCTCTACTTCAACAGACCTTTGGTCTTCAAAGGATTCGTGGTTGTGACGGTATCTTGGAAAGTACGGGAAGTTGTTGCGAGGTGCTTCCACAAATGTGTACCTTGGATTCTCGCTGATTGGCCTGTGAGGTGCGAAATTCATGAAGTTCATGCGAGGTGGGGGTTGGAAGCTGAAATTAGGAAGGAAACTTGGAGGCTGGAAACTTGGAGTTTGCATTCTGGGCGCGTGCATGTTGAAGATGTCGTAGCGGAAGCCGGGTCTTTGTGGCCGTTCCCCAAACCTTAGCCTCTTGATTTTCGAGGGACGTTTAGTTTTCAGCCTTTTAAGAGGTCTGGAAGGTATGGGCCTACTTGTGCTGTACTGGGCTGGTGGAGCCGAGGCCAAGCCCATAGGCCAAGACATGGAATACTCGTAATCTTCTTTCGGCACATTCCCTAAACATAAAGCAAAATTAATTAATATTCATCTCGATTATTTTTTATGAAATCGGTGTTTGTTTAGGTTAACAAAGAACATTTGTGATTGTTATGCTGGAAATTCACATGCACACAAGACAATTTCATAATGATGTTTTATTCTGACAAAAAAATATGTATATGGGAAATATAAGAAATATTAAAGCATTTCGTTGATTTCAATGGTACGCGTTTATAATCGAGGGCGGCGGTTATTCTAATTAACGTTAGTGGCGAGTTTGTGCATACGGTGCTTTGCTAGTGGATCTGACAAGGGTCCAATTAGAGAGATGTTTATTTGGAGAAAGAGGTGCAATGGTCGATGGAGGAATTGGAAGTGGTAATGGTAATGGTTCCAGGATAGGTGTGGCAGTAGTGGTACCTTGAGGTCTTCTAGTGCCGTAAGCAGATGGAGGAGGCCTTGTGCGACGTCTGGTTGGGGCACTTGGCTCAGCTGCACTTACTGGTTCGCTGGCAAAAGCAACAAGGTCTGAGTTGCTGTTGAAATTCCGAAAACTTGCTCCCAAATTCCTCGGAAATTCCCTAGCTCCATAGTGCTAAAATTGAAACAAAATTTTATATATTTTTTATATTTAATACAATCAACTGCTTTGTTTCTGTGCAAGTAGTTTCTTTGTAATATTTATTTTAGAAATTCGCGGTTTACTTATTGAATAATGATTAATATTGCATAACGATCTTACCAATTCTGCATGCACAATGTAAACAGCGCAGAAGCCTGAATATAAACAATCATATTTGTACACATATTTCAGAACAATTACCATTTATAACGCTGTATTAGGAAGTTACTCACAGAATATTAACAATGTACACTTCATTGTGATTTTTGTGTAGAATCTTCTTTGGTTCTTGCAAGCTCACTGTTTAATAACCACCATGCAGATAATAATTATTGCTTAACCTGTTGTAGGTTTTACGCAAGTTATTCTAATATACAAATAAATAGGTAACTAACTATACCTTGCTATTGTACAAGGAGGAGATCACTTCATAGGGCAGTGGTAATCCTGCGATGTTTTCTCTTGAAGAAATAAGACGTTGTTGTGAACTGAAAACGAGCGTTTACAGCTTTTATAATGGGCTGGTTTTCTGGGGGTGTATTTCAAACATCTTGCAAGGAAGGAGAAGGAAGTGAACAATATTTTGGGAAGAGTGAAGGCGTGGCTTGTACCTTCAACATCTTCAAGTTCCTCAGCCGCAACTAGGTCAGAAGGCCACTTAAGCTGCTGAAAGACTTAAATCCCCATGGGAATTTGTAAATAAAAAAGACAGTTTCTTGTTTGTTGTGGTAGGCTACTCAGTAATAATTGCTCGAGTATTAGGGGCGTTTTTACTCTCCCTTCTGCTTATAGCTAGGAAGAAATTAATTCGCAAAAATGTCAACTAACAAGGAAAAAACGATGGCAGAGAACAGGAAATAAATCGGATTTACATTTGGATATTAGTTACACCCGGAAATCGATAATAGGGAATAAAGGGATAAATGACCTAATAGTGTATTTGACTCTTAAGATGGATGATCACAGCTGCAATAATCAGCTAGGAAATTGGCGTCAAATTAAACTTGAAAACAAATGTGATGCATGTGGGAGGGTAATATCTTATCAGGAGAGGCGATTATTCAGGTCTATCGTGCATGAAGCCGATGCAGCAACTTAACTAGACAATATAAAAGCATGACAAGAAGTTTCTTTTGTGTCTAGTATTATATCAAATTAGAAAGTACATGTAGGTATTAGATTTTCCTAATCAGGTTGAAAATTCTTTAGTTGCTTACTTTTTCAAGCACAGTTTAGGACAAATGTGGCATCATAAATATTAACACCCTGTATAATTACTCTTTCTAAATAGTTGTTAAAGTTTGATAGCATAATTTAAGAAACCGAACTATCTCACTAGAAACGGTCAATCTAAAATTCTAAACATTCAATAAATAATCATAATCGCAATGTAAGACTTATTCATACACATGATATTTTGAAATAATTTATTTCACCTTATATGGCTGCTCGTGTAATAATGTTCATGTTTTTTTGTAAAATGCAACAAAAATTATAGTCATATAATTTAATGAGAATGTCCGGTGTCCATAGTGGACCAGAAGAAAAGTAGGCCAAGTCTTTAACCTTTTCGGGTTTTTTTAAGTGGACACGTGAAGATGCCTAAGGGCATGAGTTTCTCTAATGAAACAGCGAAAGATTTTCCTTTTTGTGAGACAATGATAAAAGTCAGACATTCCTATAAGACAAAATTCCTCCAACTACACCAAAAAACCCGCCTATCAACCTAAACATTCTTTCACTTTCAAAGTTTGAAATAATTGATCAGTATTAAAGAATTCCTGGGACGTGGCAGTGATCTATAAAATATGTACACATTATTATGTATACATTTCGTATTAATATTCAAACGTGAATAATTTTTTCAATAACAGTATAAAACAAACATTTCCTGGATAAAATTTCTACAATAGGCTACTTGCTAAAGATTCGCAGTTTTGTGGACTCCATAATATACTATATTATTTGGATAAATGCATGTTACACTTGAGATTTTGTAAGCTAGCTGCAAGAATTAATAATTATTACAGTTGCATGCAATGAAGCAACAAATCATGTCTCAGGATTTTTCGGTTTATGATTATAAATATTAGGGTACAACTCTTGCATGGGAAATATGAATTTTTAAACTTTTTTCTCACAGCACCTAAAACTGAAGTTACATTTTATTTCAAGGATAAAAAATGAGGTCATCATATTTTTTAAATGTCCTTTCATACGTCTACTTCAAAAGCTTCGTTTTTCTTCTCAATAAATTTCAGTAGTTATAATACATATTTTGTGATTTCAAACAACTTCACAATAAAACTTTCTAATGCAGCAATTAAAATTACCATTCATAATGAGTGATTAAAATCAATAAATTATAAATGTATTTTCTAAATACCCACTTCCAGAACAGGAAAAGGTCTTTGCATGACTTGAGAAGAAATTTATATTTCTAAATAACGATTTCTCTATAGAAATATGTAAAAGACACGTTAACCGGATCTAAAGGAACAAGTTAGGAAATCGGAAATTTAGAGCATGGAAATTGAAAATACAGGTTGCAGTTTTTTTTTAAATAACCACTTATGTAGCTTTGAAAGTTGAATCCTTCCTTTTTCGGTACTTATCATTTTAAAGCGACTGAAAAAAAGATAATTTGGGGCAATTACAAAGGTAGTCCCCACATTTTAAAATGACCAATTTATCGTGACAGTAATTGATTGTCTTTTGATAAAATTGCAAGTAACCATTTAATACAAGTATATTTTTGCATAGAATGTAATGAAGACATTTCATTCTAAGACTTAATTGCTGAATATTGTACATAAAACTATGTTTGGACAATGGTCCATGATTGTTGTTCACAATAATAGAATTATGTGTATACATCCATATCATTTTTGTTTTGTTTCCAACATGTTTAATTCTCCATAACACAAAAATGACATTTCGCAGACAACATTGGCTTCTATTATTCATATGTACGATAACAAGGATTAAATCATGGCACAAAATATATGATATCTTCGGAAGGAACCATAAACACGCATGGAAAACACCTATAAGAAGCCAGATATATAGTATATAGAGATGAACATTGGGATTATGTTATATTGGAGAATTAAAAGATATGCATTTTCATTGTTATCATTAATATTCAGAGTACAAGTTACAGGGATTTTGCACAAGTACGTATATTTCATTACATTGGGCCTGGCAAATTTCACTTCCATTTGTAGGGTACAGCATCATCAATCATCAATCATCAATCGCGGTTTTATTAAATACGAAATTTTCAAAATGTTCCCATCTTTTACCAGGTGAAGATTCGCACGGAAATGAAAGCAATGGCGACTTTCTTTCCCTCTCACCGTAAAATATCCTCGTTTCTGAAAAAGAAGTTATAATTAGAACATAATATATCACACCTCTGATAAATATAACGTTTCTTTTCACTTCCACATTTTCCCACAATACATAATCATGGGAAATATTTCGTGTTTTGCAGATCTGATGTCGAAGTAGCCACAGGACAAATTCCACAATATTTTTTTACCCGACAGAGCTAATTTAGCAACATTACGTTCAAGCTTTTGCTTTGCATTTGTTTACATTGGGAATAAAAAGAAACTTAAATTCAATTCATACAGATGATGTTTAATCAACGGATATTATTAGCTCACACTTATAAAGCATGCAAGGTATTTTGGAAATAAATTCTGCAAAAATTCAGACCTTTCGATGATGTCCACTTGAAACTTGATGTTGTTTTATAGAAGTCTTCTATAGACGGGTGAGGCACCAGGATTTTTGGTGCCACCACCATCCAGAAGCTCTCCTAGAGTGTACAACTTCTCTCCAGCAGCAGCATCGTCATTGTCGTCATCATCGTTCTCATCTTCCTCGTCTTGACCATCGTCTTGATCAGTGCTCAGAAGACGTCTGCGTCTTTCTTCAAGGCGTCCCCATACACCATCTCCACCATCATCCAATCTCGATCTCTTTTCGCCAGGAACCCCCATAGCCCTAACCATGATTTAATTAATAGTAGTGAATTATAGGAGAGGGTTGAAACAGAGGTCACATTGCATATATGGAACTGGAAGCATAACTACGACCAACGCACCTGTAGTCGATTGAGGCAGGATAGTAAGTGCGGCGTTTTAGTCGGCTGTCTGTTTCTGGAAGCTGAAGACTGACACGGTAGGGAACAAGTTGATCGTCTTCATCGATCTCGTTAACTTG
>WWPM01010803.1:0-11395 GCA_023279145.1 Glomeris maerens | reverse complement strand
CATTTTTTGTTCATTCCTCACATAAAAACCTAACATTTATACCTCGCTGAAGGGCTAACGTTGGCGATGTTGCAAAGGCCCAGCAAAGCTTCGAAGTTCTGCAGACCCGAGCAGTCGGGATGAAGCAATTGCAACAACGGCCTTACGACTTCCACGCACTGCGCGGGCGAAACGTGCAAATGTTTTATTACTCTTCAATTTTCCATACGGTCTCTTTTGAGAATTGAAAAATGAACATTTCACAAACCCTCTGTCCGGGAAAAGCGACTTGCGGGTCGATCGATATGGCTATGCGACTCAAAGCCTGCGCGGCTGTTAATTTCCCTTTGTCCGTCCCTTCCAAAGCCATTGGGATTAAAACCTTAGTGAAAGAAACAAAGTTACTACCTAGAAGTTCGACTGAACATTAGGTCTTCTAAGGTTCCCTGAACGTGCAATTTCAAGGATCCAATAATAAGACCTTACCTTGGCCCCACCTTGTTGCACAATCGTTCCTCGTATTTCAGTTTGCGCGCACATTGCGTTGAAAACCCTAAGAAATAATAAAAACCCAGGCCGAAAATAATGCCACATTCGCGATTTATCTGTAAACCTATCGGGGCATCACCGCAGCAAAATCGAACCTGGATATGAGTTCTCGACTGTTCTTGCTTTCCGTTCTCGACAAGGCGACCAGAGCCGCGGTCACTCCGGCTTCGGTGATCGTCTTAATCCTCTGCTCCAGGAATTCCTTGGCATCTTTCGGATGCGCCTCGGGAACGTGTTGTTTGGCAAACTTGGCCAAGGCGACCATTTCCGGTATCACTTCCTGCGTGTCGTAGCTGTTCGTCACGTTGACCAACGTTGTGACTACTCCGTAGAGGCTCGCCATATCCCCGGACTGCGTTAATAAAAACGAATTAGAAATATAACTTTCTCTAGCTTTCTTCACTCTCTAAACCTTCGCAAGTTCAACTAAGGCTTGCACGGCTGCGGGGTCCGCAACGAGTTCTTCTTTGATGTCCGCGTCCAAAGTCAGGTACGATAAACCTTCGGCGGCCCATTTCCGAATATCTCTGTCTTTGGCTGGATTGATGAGAAACCTTTGGCAGAAGAAGGTTGATGGGGAAACCATTATTTTTAAGTTTTAATCACGTAATCTGAGTTCTCGCGTCAGGATCATCGTTTAGCGGTCCCAAAAACGCGTAATTCCCTTCAAAATATCAACATATTTCCGTTTCATTTCCCCGCTTACTTTCTGCACGCCTTTGCTAATTTCTGATGAGCTCCGTCCGCAAACGGTCTGATTGCCGCGTCCGTTCCTCCAACCGACCCGACTTTACACAGACCCTGAAAGTTATTTATTTGCACTTTCCCCGAATGGAATCGCAATACGGAAAAGGGCGATTGCCCGACTACACTTACAACCAAAGCCCTAACTCTGATGCTGTCGTTCGTGGACTGGAACAGTTTCTTCAAGATATTTATCCCCATGCTCGCGATACTAGTGCACTTGTCTTTCTTGGAAGCCGCGGCTATGATGGCTTCGGCCGCAACTTGCTGCATCATCAAACGAAGCGAAACGAACGTGTATTCCGGAGTAATTCTTAAGATAGTGCGTGTATTATTATACCTGTTGCATGGGGTCATCCGTGCCAGCCATGACCAACATCATTTCCAATATACCTTGCTGAGCGATACAATGATTACCCGCATCCAAAGCTCCCTGTAAAAATAAACCAATTAATTCCCTCTTATATTTTCCATCCAAGAATAAATAACGTACCCTGAGAAGCGCGGTGATGGCCACTGTGACTCGCACCTTCGACTCGATTTCAGGGTTGAGTAGTTTTTCTCTGAAATCGGTAGAAAACGATTTTAGATTTCCACGTGGCGCGACTTTCCATTGCGCGTGAAATATAAGAATATTTACTTCACAAAGTCCTCCATTTTCTTAAAAAACAAATCACGCGCCTTGTCGCTTCCCAGCGAATCGTACACCGACTGGAGCGTAACCGCGATGATCGTTCGCGTGTCATCGGTTATATCGATGCTACTTTCGTGTTTGTATTCCTTCAGCTCGCTGGCAACTTCCAGCAGCCGG
The DNA here is from genome assembly GCA_023279145.1 of Glomeris maerens. Classification (NCBI taxonomy): domain Eukaryota; kingdom Metazoa; phylum Arthropoda; class Diplopoda; order Glomerida; family Glomeridae; genus Glomeris; species Glomeris maerens. The sequence goes on along the minus strand of WWPM01010803.1, from coordinate 9,312 downwards.
AACAAGCCTTTTTCAAAACATTTCAATTCATTTCATTGCGGAGGACTGTGAGCTGACTATTAACGCCGTTGCTCATATATAGGAACACCAAAGTGCTGTGTTTTATTCACCGACTCGTTTCAGCCTACTACTAAGCTATCATCAGGGTGTTATGTACTTCCGAAGTATGCGTAACAAGTTGACAGTAAAACTTGTCCAATAGGCAATAGATTTCGGATCACATATTTGAGGATCTGAACCATTTTGCTACGCATTAAAACCCCCAATTAATAAGACGAGGTTGCTATTTGCTCGAGCTTAGGTCCAAACACAAATCAAACATTCGCTTTAATAAAGTCTCAAATTTCCAGGAGTTTATGTAAGAAACTGCTGGTAGACAATCGTACTCTCTTTTCCTCTTTATTCCCTTGAAACACTTCGTCTTTGCCCAAGCAACCACAATCATGCCCATTTTCATCTCACCCTCTATTTTATAACCTTTGCCTAAAGCTCGTTTACATGTGCACACCCCTTACATTCTTGGCCCCTGAACTTAAATAACTTACCATCCTTATCGAGAAGCTTCTGTGTCCAATCTAAAGACTTATACTCCACGTTTTTCATGACCAATTCCAGTAACGAATCCCTTCCGATAGCGGAGAAAGCTCGGCTATTCGAGAAAGCGATGACGGCCGTCATCAAGTCGTCGATCTCGGCTTCATTCTCTGCAAAGGGAAACCGGATCAAAATCGGAATTCTATTTCAATTCACGTAGAAATCAGAATTCAAGTTTAAACCTTTCAAAAGATTCGGATCGGCGTTGACGGATTTCTTCTCGTTCGCGCCGCTCAGCGAGTTCAGCATGGTTTGCAAGAAGTACTTCGCCGCGCTAACTTGCACTTCCAGGTTTGAATTCATAAACTGCACCACTCTTTCGGCTCCAGTAACTTTCAATATCTCTTTGGTCTGGCGAAAAAGGGAATCGGAAGAGTTTAAATATTGGGATTGGATGGAACTGAATCGGGCTTTTTTTATACTTTTGGAAGACTGCGCTTGCATAGTTCGCTGAAAATGCGGATCGCGGCCAGAACAATGTCAGGGTCCTTTTCGGTCTTAAGAAGCTGCAGTAGTTTCTCTACGACTCCTTTCCCGTACATCGTGTCGGATGCGGATTTCTCTCTCGACAAAACAACTAAGTTGTTAGCGGCCTGCGAAAGAAATTCGCAAATGGAAAATTGGGGTTTGTTCGTTCTCTAAGCAACCAAAACGCACAACCTACTCGCTTTCTTTTCTCAACATCCGATGTTTGCCCGAATACGTAATCGAACATTTGATTGACTTTACTTTCCGTGCTCGCGTACACTTTCGTCTACGTACGGTATAATGAGACAAATGGAATATGAAATACGGTTACAATTCACCAGACACAACACCCCTTGATACCTAGCAGTTTCATAAGATCAAAAATTTACCAATTCTTGAACTTTAGCGTGCAAACGACCTAAAACTGGTTGAATCGCATTGTTCTTTGGATCCAAATTATGCATTTGACGCGCGTCTTTATAAGCTTCTTCAACTTTATCAATCGATTCATAGGCTTGGCATCGTCTGAAAAGGGCTTTTGTGTCATTTGGTTGAATGTTTAATGCTAGAAATAAAAAAATAAGCAAAAATAATGAGCTATGTAAATTCAAAAATGATTCAATTTATTTAATGAGCATCCTTCATTGGTTCATTACTATATTTTTATACATTTACCTGCAGTGCAATCGTTGATTGCATTTTCATATTTCTTAATTTTCAAATAACACGCAGCTCTGTTCTTCAAGATGGTCATCTTTTCTAACTCATTTGCATCTTGGAAATTCAAGGCAGAAGTGTAGCAACACAGAGCTCTTTCGTAATCTTCGTTCTTGAAATGCTGGTTCCCTTCCTCTTTCAGTTGCAACGAATTAGACATTATTATAATAGCGATATTTTCCCGAACTTAGAGCGATTTCAAAGTAATGATTCCTGCGAAATTGAAGGAAAAGTTTTTGTAAAAGTGAGCTAAAACTAAATAAAATGCAACCTAAATTACCATTTTAGTCCCGTGAAACTCGGCCTGGTCCTCGTTGAGATTTAGATCACAGAACTTTCTCGAAAACATCTACAGAATGTCTATTTTTAAACCGTTTTTACAATGCACCGTCTTTTTCTTTGGAAACCCTCGTGCAGACATCAGAGAAATCAAGCAATGCCAATAGGACAAACTTTCCACATCAGCCAATCAGAGAAGAACGCAGCATGATGACGTCAGAGTGCGTTTGGTGTCATGACGAAGACAGACTGATGACGTCACAAGCGCGCCGGTTTGGTGGAATACTCCTACGGTGCTATCTTATATACCATTCAGAAAAATATAAATCGACGGCGCCATCAAGTGACATTATTCAAAACTACTGTGCGTGGCAACGAAATGAGATCGGTGGCGCCATCTAGCGGTGTTGTCTAAAACTACTGCATTGTTAATATTGATTCCAAAGATTGTTTTGTATTTTACACATTTTCACTGGGATATTCGATAGAAATAAAATACGAAAAGGCTTCAATTGTTGTTACACACATCATAGGCAAATTATAATTTCCATATAAATTGGTGAAAATATAAACTTTTAATTTTCTATAAAATACAAGATATGAATAAGGTAATTTATTTTTAATGGCAATGAAGTATAGCCTATACCTGCCTATACTTATTAAAATGATATTATTGGGGAGAAATCCAGAATTAAAGACTGATATTTATCAAATCTGAAAATAAATGTATAATATATGGTACAGTTATTATAAATTCAATAAAATAAATGCATGATCTAGCTCCATAACATGATTAATTTTCCCCGGTATCTTTAAATGCCTTTTAAAGATCTTAAAAATAAATATGAATTCTGCATTTATTTCCAAAATGTACACTATTTTACACTTTAATTTTATTGAACTCTATAATACAATAAATAAATTGTTTACTGATTAATCCTGCTTTTAAGTACTAGTAGGTATACATTAAACCAATATTATGCAATATTAACTCCAAAATAAAGCCAAACTAAGCTTTATACTGTCTTACAATTGTTGTTAGAAGTGCTATAGAAAATGAATGAAGACCTATATACATTAATGTCAAAGTAAACGTGCCACAAAACGTCTATAAGACTTGTTGATTTATGTGGAGAAATTATAATTCAATAAACTTGAATGATTCGACGTAACATTTCTTGAAATTACTAATATACAAACACCTGTAACGCATTTATTTATATAATGATTCTTTCACTGAACAAATATGGGTATAAACACTGTCAACTTTGTAAATGTGAGTCACGCAGATAAAAAGTACTTCATAATATTCGCAAAAATCCAATTGCCAATTAGGAGAGACATGTGTTTCGTAATCGAAATGGAGCAAATTTCAACCATGTATATAGTTTGGTGTACGTGTTAACAATAAGATTTGGTTTATAACTCAAAGAACTGGTAACTATAAGAAAGTAAAATATTCAAACAGAATCCAGGACGTCCTATATTTATTTGGTCCGCCCTAAATGTCAAACATATTCAGAATGAAGACATATTATAAGCTTTATCTTTAAAAAGAAGTCACTGTGAGCAGAGCTTTGATAGAGAGAAAATGTGTAGAACAATTCAATTCATCTATTTGGTAAGTTATAGTTAGACAATTTCATAATATAATACAATAACTAGATTTTATTTTAATCTAACAGGGAGCTATTGTGGCATGTTTGCTCCTTGTGAGCACTGCACTAAAAGTGGGAGACATTGCCAATAGTGACAAAACATGCGAAGCTCAGGTTAATAAAACAACCTGCACCAGAGAATTTTTCCCAATATGTGCAAAACTTCGTGGGAAATACGTGAAAGAAGCAAACACTTGCACTTTCTGCTCCAAATATGGGCACACAAACGCCCTTATTCTCCAACAAGGTACACACCGAGTTCATACTAACACATTTCATATAATTTATAGGACCACTGTCAATTCACCACTTACAAACAGCTGAATGTAATAAGCTTTTTCAATTCCACAACTTCTAAGTTACCCTGAAAATGATACTTAAGAACAATCCCAAAACAATTATAGACTATGAATTAGTAACGAGTATTTCTTTTTAAATATTACCGTTTAAAACTTCCCATTTTCCTACAATTGATTTCAGAGGAAATGTGAGAAATTGATAAATAAATCAAGTTGTATTTGCTTCTGCGAGAAAAGAATCTACAACTTTATTTATTTCACATTTTCCTAAACTGCATTTAACATGAGGGGCCACAGAAAGGCTCTCACTTGTCAAATAAGCTAAGTATGGAGAGCCTTCAGTACCAGCAGAGCTTCTTTCAACTATACAGGTGGAGCCACTTGAAAATGGCCCCTGAGCAAAATAATAAGCTGGCACATCATAGAGGAAGTGAGTGACGTTATCCACTCACAATTTTCAAATATCTTAAATAATAATTATGTAAAATAAATTCCCAAGAAAGTCATGACTTTATTTTTTTTTATTGTTCTTCAGTGTAATTTTCAAGGGACATTAAAAAACACCTTGTCAGTTCAAATTTAAATGATCTTGAGTATCATTTAGAGTGAAAATATGATTAATCTTTTGCTCAGCATAACTATGTATAACAACTTTTGACACTTATTCTGGACATACAGCGATTATAATTTATGTATTACAGGGTTTTCCAAAGAAAAGGAATTCCGTTGCGAGCCTCTGAAAGTTGAAGGATTTGCAAATGACGACCCCGAATGCGTCTTATTTTCGGGCAATTTGGCTTGTACAAGGGAATATGCACCAATTTGCGCCATGTTTGGCAACGGCACTTACGTAAATGGGTCCAACAAGTGCGACTTTTGCTCTCAGTATGGTAACATGCAAGTGTACATATTGAGCGTTGGAACAGGTATATACATTTACAAAAGCAGAACAGTCAAACTTGTCTCGCATAGGACCACTGATGGACGTCTGAAAATGGTCCTATTTCATAAGTGGTCCTTCGTAAATAATGATTAGCTTTGGACTTCATTCATTGCCAGTTGTTTTAGAAGATTGAAAATATATCAATTAAGAAGCAATGAACAAAGAAATGTAATTTTCGCTGGTTAAGACGGGGTTTGGACCTTGTTCATGTAAACGTTTCATTAGATCATTTCTGAAGCAAATGACAATCTATGTAGTACTGTTATATAATTGGGGCTTTGTGGTTCATGTCCTCAGATAACTATGCGAAACCATTGACATGATTTAGTGGTCCCAAATAGGTGGTTCCTATTGGTCAAGTTGTATATATACTAATATGAGCATGTTGTGCATATCTATTTTATGAATACGCAGAGGCAGAGGAAAAGGAGTTTCAATGTTCGCCACTGAAGGTTGGAAGTAGGGCCAACAACGATCCTGCATGCTACAATTTGGCAAAGACCAAGCAATACGCCTGCCCCAGGAATCTGTCCCCAATATGTGCCAAACTGGACAATGGGACCATGGTGACGTCAGACAACGAGTGCTTTTTCTGCAATGATTTTGGAGACACCAGCGCCACTGTCCAACTCATGGCCGAACCATGTCCTAATAAACTTTAACAAAAACGTCAAATTATATATCTAATGCCATTCAGCAAACAGTTTATACCGGTAATATCTTCTTGAATGCGTATAGTTGCTTAGAAATATCATTTTTATAGGAATCTTGGAGAAATAAATGTTTATATATTTAAATTATTGAACAAAATGACCGTCTTTATGTATTTATATACAGTATATATTTATGTGCCTCTATGTGATAACAAGTTGATGTGGTGTGCAATGCAATAAATATCAATGGATTGGGTGAGGGATGAATATTACTGTCTACATATGACACAAGCAGACAAATGAGATCAACAAATTGAAAACGTATAATTATTTCGAAAGGGGATTTTTGACAAGTGTAAAATAATGTTTATCGCATGGGATTATGACAGTTCAGTGTCTTCACTCGATATTATGTACTTGCAAAGCTATGGTAAAAAGGTAATACGTCACTACATATGGGGAAAAACTGTAATTAATGTAACTCAACGAACCTGTGTGAAGTTCATAAGTTGACAGTGGATATCACAAGAGGAATATGTCATAATCCATCACAGAGACATCATGCTATTTCTGTGACAAATATCAAATAAAGCACGCCTTCTGTTACCTCACATAAGTGTTACGTTTGACAGACGTATATTAGTCATGAATGAAATCCAAAGTCAACGTTCAAAACATGAGACAAATAATTCAAAACCGCAAACAAAAAACGTTACATCGAACTTGGTTTTTTTGCTGTTAAAATGAATATATAAACGGCAATGTAAAACTCAGTACAGAGCAACATCGTTTTCAACAGGAATCGACATTTCTGCTATTGAAAAACACAGAACATCTATAATACAATATACTGAACATCACAAAAATGAACAGACTCTTGGTAATCTCAATGGTAAGTTTTGCTATTCTGTAATTCACAACTCTACGCGTGTATCAATGAACATTTGTGTAATAATTAATGATTATACAGATGGTTGTGGCTCTGGTCAGCTTTTCAAATGGTCAATTGAAAGTGGGAGATAGAGCAAATAGTAACCCAACTTGCGTGGAAACCTATGGAGCCACAATCTGCACAGCTGATTACCTCCCAATTTGTGCTATTCTCAACAAAAACTACGTCAATGGAACCAATTTATGCGATTTCTGCTCAAAATATGGAAAATCAGAAGCTGTAATTCTGCAAATAGGTAAAAATTACATCAATATACGTATATATTAAAGTTAATTTGAACACTGTAACACCCTTCATTTCATATGAAACTTCTGCATCCAATATTTCATACAAAACAACTGAAATATTCAGAGCTGCTTCTATGCACTATAAATAATTGTATAGAGACAGAACTAAACAACTGTTATAATATTTCTTATGAGGTTTTCGCAGATTAATTTGGGAATTTGTTCAATCTCTATTCAGAAATTTCAACACAACAATTCTATTCCAAATTCTGAGATATTTTCAACAATCTGCAACTCATTCAATTCTAGTTCCTTACGTAAACTAGGCAAGCTTATTTGTTTATATGACTACAATAATAAATGAAACTATAGTATTCAAATATTCTCAATTTTAGGAGTCCCAGCAGGTCGACCATTTACATGCGGTCCTTTGACAATCGGAGGCAAACCAGCAGATGATCCCGAGTGTGCCAATTATTACAGAGCAGGGGTTTACGAGTTTGATTACACAACACTTTGCACCTTAGAATTGAATCCAATCTGTGCAAGATTAGCAAATGGGACTGTAGTGGAAGGAAGCAACAAATGTGTTTTCTGCACTCGATATGGTCAAGTAGATGCTACAATTAAGGCTATTGGAAAAGCTTGCAATCCTAAAGATTATGAAATCGACTAAAAATAAAAAGTTCAAATAAATGCACGAAATCATAAATTGCACACATTGGAAATTATTTGCACAATCCCAAAATGATAGTTAAGGGTGTATTTTAGTCATTTTACTATGCATGAATAAAATGTAAAACGGAATTATTCAGTTCAGTATGGCCTCATTGTATTACATTGTGTGGGTTTCAGTAACAATTCAAAATTGTGTCTTGTAAATACACAGGCTTTTTTTTCAAATCTGCAATCACATCTTTTAAATTGCCAAAACTCCTGTATGAACAGTTTTAAATGGCAATGATTTAAAACTATTGATAAATGTAATCATACAAGTTTTAGAAACACTAAAAGGCGGATAATTCACATGTGGTCCGTTGACAATTAGCAATGTCTACTCCCCTAAATTAGACTCAGTAATGGATTTGGTTACTTAAAGGTTGTAATATGTGGTTGCGTTCAAATAAGTGCAATTGTATTTTGAATTGCATAGCAATGTAATCGCTGAAAATTGACGATAATAAATATTTCACATGCTGGCCTCGGAAATGGCTGTATCATTTTCGATTTATCATCTGAAAACCTTGAAATATTCACTGAAAGTCACACATTTGGGAAATTATTTGCACAAAGTTAAAAATGGAAGTACAGTATAGTGTGTTCACTTTATTATGCATTACTTGCGAGTGTTGCCGTAACATTTCAAAATTTTGAATTGTGTTACATAATTACAAAATACGGACTTTTCAAGTATATAATCCTGGTAACTGCAATCGCAACTTTTGAGCTGTTTTAAATGTCAATGACGTAAAGCTACAGCAAACCTGAGCCATCATATAGCACCGTGTAGTAAAACAAACATTAAATCGGCATGGCAGCAAACAACAGAAATGAACATAAACCCTGAAAGTCACGAATGTATGTATGCACATTGCACAACAAGGAAAATTCATGAATGAAACGTGAGCAACATGAAATTCAGCATCCAATATCACACTGGAAACATGCAAATAGCTGTTCTTCATTGTACCGATAAACATAAATGGCAAAATAAGAATACGTATATTAAACATCATAAGTTGTACAATAAACCAGCGGCACTTTTAATAAATTGATTAATTCAACCGACTCCAAAGACATTACATGAAGATGTATTATTAGTGTTTGGTTTATCATAACCTCTAATGAACATCGAGATAAAATGTGGATTTCCCCATTTATATTTACATTAACTGAAACAAAGAGTACATAGTAATTGCAAAAAGACAATAGAGCTGAAAACCAATGCGTCACAGGTTTAAACACAAACATGCAACTTCCCAGAAACCATGCTGTTACTAAGGAGATTGCCACACACTGGAAATGAGGAGATATAAATAGAGATGCTAGTTGCTACAATACAGCAGTTTCAACAGGTGAATTGCACACAGTGTCTCTGTCAGACGTTCAAAGTAAAATTCACAGCAGCGAAAATGAGCAAGCTATTTTTCATGTCGATGGTATAAGATTAATTTGCTCTGTCTTATTCTTGTGTTGTACCATTTGCTTTCAAATCATAATACAAAATTATGTACTTATAGGTCGTCTTGGCATCTGTATACTTTGCCAATTGCCAACTGAAGGTAGGAGATTTAGCAAATAGTGACCCAGCTTGTGTTCAGCAATTTGGGGCTAAAATCTGCACCGCGGAATATCAACCCTATTGTGCCATCCTCAATGGTGAATATGTCAGTGGAGCCAATAAATGTACTTTCTGCGGAAAATACGGAAACACCGAAGCTAAAGTTGTCACAATAGGTGAGAAACAATTATAGTTCATCAGAAATATGTATGGAAATAAATATCACAATATGCTCAGAAAT
>WWPM01010780.1:0-10280 GCA_023279145.1 Glomeris maerens | reverse complement strand
CAATAGTCCGCCATCATAATTATGTTCATCCCATCTATATACCCTGATATCTTTCCTCCATAACCTTTAAATCTGGATGGTATCGTTCACCATGCTCCTCATTGACTGCCACAAGGTTTCCTGGGAAGTCAATTAGGTGGCACTGTGATTTCATCTGAATGAGGCATAGATGTATAGCCACCAGTAGATTAGGATACTCTATTTTGCATTTATTTTTCTTGTTATATATCTTGAAGTTTTTGCTATGCAATATTAACAGTCACTGGAATGAACTCTGTGTTCTAGCCAAAGCATGGGGATACCAAATGGCAACTTTTCACAAGTTCCTTTGTCTACATCTGTAAATTTTTGGCACATTGCTTGCACACTTTGTGAGGGGCCCAACATTTATCTTGATCACCAAGTTTGAATTTGAAGTAAGCAAAATAGGCTTGCTTGACAAATGTGCTAATGTTTGCCCTTTGACTGGGAATGGTGAAGCTCCCACAGATATAACAAAATGAATTAGGGCTGTTTCGGCACTTACGGTGAGAAACAGCAGAGACAGACATGTTCTGAGAAAAGAAATATGATTCGCTATAGTATGGTTGTATACGACATCTCACCACACTGTCTCACATTTAACTGAAATACTTGAAGTAACAACCAGGTGTCGATCACACACTTGACAGAGGTTTGCTCTCAGCCTATACAAGAGCACTAGACTTGCTGTGGAAAGAAAACCTGACGCGATAGAAGAAAACTAACTTCAGTTTTGAAATCAGCACACCAAATGTAATCAGAAACAGCAGAAATATTGAACTGAACAAAAATAAGATAAAAATTGTACCCCAGTGTAATTGATTGACGTGTTCTTTGTTATTTACAGAGCCACATCATGCTCCGCTGAATTGTGTGGAGGCCAACGGATTGACACACGGTTGGTTCCATTGGGGCCTAAAGGCCTATCGTCCATCAGCCCCAATACCGACGGGCACATTGCCCTATCCAAAACACAAGTGCACACAGGTTGAAATAAGTACGTATATATTTATTATTGCTATATCAATACTGCAGTTCTACTAAATTGTTATCATATTTGACGATTTATACTGGGTGGTGCGAAACGATTGACCCCTTCCGTTTATACACTTCCCAAAAAGGTACAGAAAAAATGAATACCGGTTTTATTCGAACAATAGTCGCCCTCGAACAATACTCGCCCTCGATTAATACACGCAGCCAAACCAGCAAGTTTGCAATAATAACCGCCCTCAAATTGCACCCGCGGGTATGATTTGAGATATATTTGGTGTAAATTACACCTGTTAAATATGGCGATAGGGTGGAAGGAAGTACCAGTCCTCAATAGGGTATTTGCGCTTCCAAATAATACCTCCCATATGACCAGTTATTAAACTGGTTTTGATCAGATTAAGTAAAAACTTGGGGCCCTGTTTCTATACTGGGAAAAATTAGGGGTCATTATCAGGAAGGCTATTGTTCAGCTAAATACAAGCCCCTTTTCCCCCTTTTTACATTCCAGTCTAGTCGCTATTACCTATTTTCGTGCTGCTATAAATGTTGGACAAAGCTGCGGTTATTGCTCGAATAAAACCAGTATACCATCTTGTAGATAAGGGATCATCCATAAAATACGTTCGCAAAAATCGCTTAAATTTGGACCCCTCCCCCCTTTGTAACAAAGTTGTAACAACTCCCAACACACCCCCTAGGTGAACGTCACGCATAATATAAATGCCCCCCCCTTTTCCGAGAAAATTTGCACCATAAAGTTAACAGTAAAGAAAATAGAATTTTCTAATGGCTAAAGTTTCAATGTACTACTATGTGTGAAATGGAAATTTTGTCCAAACTTTTCAAATATTCGGATTTGCACGGTAATGTCGGTAAAAATTGATGAACATACACATTATGGAATTATACTCTCTGCCCCCATTTTATCGTACACTTTTGTCACAGTCACAAAAGACCCCTCCCCCCTTAAAGCGAACGTATTTTATGGATGATCCCTAATTCAATTCTGCATAGGGGGTAGAAATTTGGCAATGCAGCGCTTCAGCTACAGGTCACACGAAAACCGTTGACTGAAAGTATCTAAACAAAAAGCATAATCAAAAGCCCCCCAAAAAATCGCAATTTTTGCAAATTTCAGCTGTCAAAAATGAGTTTCGATTTTGCTTCTTCGTCAATGAAGTGTGAATGGAAAGGAATACGCAATGAATTTTTACAGTCCTACACAGAATTGAATTCTCTACAAGGTGGTATATCAAGTATCTTTTTGGGAAATGTATTAACGGAGAGGGTCAATCATTTCGCACCACCCTGTAGTATTTAAGACAGCGAAAATGTTATTTAATTGCACTCTATTAATTTAGCATGGTGATATGAGGAACATATCCTGATATAAATGACAATTATTTGTCTATAAATATTAAATTGAAACGGTTTTAATCCTATGTATGTATATGATGTACCATAAAAATGAACATTCTAAATTATAAAATACAATACGTAACTAAAAGTGATTTTCAACAATCGAAAAGAAGGGCACATGCAGTTTAGATATTTTTAACGATCACAAGGCACTTACCATATAGCCTTCCGTTTTCATCTTGAACCTGCTGAAGGTAGTTGTTTTAATTCGCCAAGATCGTATTGACGTAACTTGCGGATGTAATTATTCCTCCAATAAACGCATGCAAGACCAAGAATATTATAACGGCTGGATATTATGTGCACCATATTAGAGTTGATAATGAACAATAATTGAGGATATCTATGAAATAATGTTTATAATATCATTTCCAACGGTTTTATTTTGCGTGCGATTATTTTCGGAGTATATTCGCATACATACAATTTACAATTAAAAGGTGAACTGGCAAGGTTTTGTAACACTCCTTGAAAATTCCACAACTTGCCTAAATTGACGGGAATAGTTCAGATAGAAGGTCTGCCTATGTTAACTAACCTGTTATTTGTTCAAAATTTCGTAACTAATAGTACCTAACTCAGAGACCATAATATCTAAGATGAATCTGTCTTCAGTTGCAAAAACAAAAGAAATTAGTATGGTCGAATTTGCCATGAATAAAAATAATCTGAATAAAAGTTAAGTATTTTTGTACGTGCTATCAGAATCTAAATAACAAATTGGGGGATTGTTGTATTCTCCAAGAAGAAAGAATTAGGGACCACATGACAGCATCATACTCAGAACTGAACTGATTTAATCAAGGAACAACACAGGTTTATATAGTAGTAAGCCCCGCCTAGTATTTACATAATGTCGAATAGCAATAAGGATCAACACCCAACATTGCGCAACAATAACAAATGTAAGAATTGTAAATTATGCAATAACAGCAATTAGAGGTTATAAAAAAGAAATTACGCAATAACAACTAAATGCATAACACTCTTCCCCCGTAATCAAAATGATAATCTGGGAACAACTTTGGTCTCTGACGATCCGTAGTAGGCGTTGCCTAGGGGACAAATCATCGTCACACGGAACAGATGTACCGGTCAATGATAAAGGCTCCAACTTCACACCACCATCTTCTTTTGAACGAACAACAGGAATTAGTGGCTCCGGGGGCACTTGAGGGGTAAGGGTTGAAACGACCCTTAACATATGCGTAGTCTCCGATCTGGAAGACGCCCAGTCTTCTATCTTGCAGGACGGATTCACTTGCCTCTTGGGCTTTAGTATTTCTATCCGCCTGATAATCTGGCTGCAGTGTATCCAAACACGTTCTTAGCCTACGATTCAGCAACAGCTCAGCAGGGCTTTTGTTAGTTGTACTATGAGGAGTTACATGTTGTGAAAATAAAAACTGGGCTAAACAAAGTTCCCAGGAACCATCAACAAGTCTCTTCAAAGAATCTTTAGTCGTTTCAACCATCCTCTCTGCCTGTCCATTGGCTGTAGGATTGTTTGGTGAAATAGTAACGTGTCTAATAGCATTGCGTTCCATAAATACTTGAAACTCTCCAGAAGTGAAACCTGATCCTTTGTCAGAAACTAAGGTATCCGGTAGTACATGGGTCACAAACAATCTTCGAAGTGCCACAATTGTAGATTGTGCGTTAGTGGAAGCTACCTTCAGAACTTCAAGCCATTTAGAGTAGGCATTCACATCTGCACTTGCTTCTCGATGTCCCCATCAATGCCTGACCACCAAACATAGCTTCTGGCAAGGGCTTTCGTACGAACAATCCCCTGATGTGATGAATGCAACATTTTCAACACATACTGCTGGATTGCTGGTGGTATGACAACACGGCAACCCCATAAGAGACAACCATTATGGGTAGACAGTTCATCTTTCCGCCTGCTGAAGGTTAAGAATTCCTCAGGTAATTTTGAAGAGGGCCAACCACTAAGGACCCAGCGAAGGACTTGGCTTAAAATTTTGTCCTTACTGGTTTGACAAGCAACCTCATCTGCTTGAATTATAGTATATTCAGTTTCGAAAAGCAGAATGTTCTTGTTTGGCCCCTCTTCCAGTTCAACAGCTGTACTTAGGAGATGGCTCAAGGCATTGGCATGGCTTATTAACCGTCCCAGCTTGTAAACGAGCTTGTAATCATAGCTTTTCAACAACTGGCTCCAGCATAGCATCCTTGGCGATAGAACATCTGGAGTTGGCTGGTCAGGAGCAAACAATCCCAATAGAGGTTTAGGATCTGTACGGATCTCAAATATCTTCCCGTATATGTAATTGTGGAATCTGCGGATGCCAGCAATGATGGCCACGGCCTCCCGGTCGATTTGCGTGTAGTTCCTCTCTGCACTGAATAGGGTTCTAGAGAAGTAGGCAATGGGAACTTAACTACTATCTTGTAATAAATGTCCTAGCACTGCGCCAACTCCATATAACTGATGCATCACATGTAAGCACAATAGGAAGTGTAGGGTTGGAATGTGCCAGCAATGTGTCACCTACTAGGCGAGTTTTAACCTCTTGGAATGCGAGCTTCTCCTTGCTTGTCCACTTCCATTTTGCATTTTTATCGAGGAGAAGGTGTAAGGGTTCCACTATGCCAGCTTTTCCTGGGAGGAACACATGATAAAAGTTCAACAACCCCTGAATGATTGTAACTTGGTCTTATCTTTTGGTTCAGGCGCTTCCTTAATGGCTCGGACCTTATGTTGTGTAGGCCTTATACCGTCACTGTCGATACAATAACCTAAGTATTCAATACGTGGAGCATCTGTGACACATTTTTTCCTCTTCAATCGGACTCCAGAACTCCAAAATAGTTCCAAAACTTCTTGCAAACAATCACCAGCTTCCGCTTTTGAGCCTCCTTTAAGCGGCATGTCATCGGCCGCACACCCTGGATTTGACTCACCTCCCCTCCAATGAATCTTTGAAAAATGTCAGGTGCAGTAGAAATTCCAAATTGTAAGCGTCAACCCTTGAAAGCACCCTTGTGCATGATGATGGTTTGGAGCTCTACAAACTCATCATCCATGGGTAACTGTAAGAATGATTGAGTCAAATCCAGCTTAATGAAATGTTTACCTCCACTCAAGTCTGCAAGAAGCTCAGATGTAGATGAAACAGGATATGGATCCATACGAAGAGCATGATTCACAGTGCTCTTATAATCACCACAAAGTCTCACACTACAATCCGGTTTCACTATTGACCCTACTGGTTTCGCCCATTTCACATGAGTAACTGACTCCAGAACACCTTCCTTGCATAACCGGTCGATTTCCTCTTCTACTCTGGGTCGTAGGGCATAAGGAACATTGCGAGCCTTAAGGTGGATTGGTTGCACATCCGGGTCGACGTTTAGTGGATCGGGGAGCACTTGACCAGACCCAATCCTTCTGGAAACACCTCCAGAAAATCATTCACGATGTCCTGAAGTTCATCTTGGCCTACAGTCAAGATACCTTCCAACTTGATTCCCAATGACAAAAACCAGTTTGATCCCAGAAGAGCTGCATGTTCTTTTCTCGCCACAAACAATGGTAAATGGGTAGAAATTTTCCCATAGCACACATTGACAACTGCTACACCACGGATGTGGACCTCGGCTTTATTGTAATCTCGAAGAATTGTGGAAGATTTCTGTAGCTGTAATTACTTCTTGGGATCAATTTTATTCCAAGTAACTTCATATACAATAGTTACTCTTGCTGCAGAATCTACTTCGAAAATACACTTTACTCCATTTATTTGCATGGTAGTTTGATGCCCTGGGCCAACGGAGTCCCCGCAAACCTGGATCAGATGATTAAGTGGTAATTGTTCTTCAGAGATGATATATGAGATTGAAGACTTTGCAGTCCCTTATCGCCTCTGCATGCAGGCTTGCCAACGCGACATACCATGGCAATATGACCTTTTTTGACACTTGACTCTCCACATCCCTAAACTAGCATTGTTGGCACATATGCCTACCACCACAGCTTCAACATCGGCTCTTAGGATTCACAGGCTCAGGGTGGAACTTCTTAGTTTTTTTTAAACGTTTTACTTAGCTTGGTGTGGTGTTTGTCCGCGCGTCCGAGCGTCCGTGCGTCACGTAAAATCGACATTTGACCCACTTTCCGACCACCTATTTCTATCAAATTTTACTGAAAGCTCACTTTCCAAGGAAGAAACCGTATTCCGTACTTCGTTTCGTGTTATAAACACCATTTGCAATGAATTACGAATTTAATCGTTGTTCCACACACACCAAGCGTCGAACGTTTCACCTCCCCTCTCCCTGGACAACAGTGCACCAGTCCGTAATGGGTGCTTCACTGGCGAGTACAAGCACCTCCCAGGGGGCTATGGTATAAGCGATTAGTACAGAGTTCTCAAGGGATGCTTGAAAACGTTTTATAAACAACTTACAGCACTACAACCCACACTCACACAGTTTTTGGAAACATTTATTAGTTTTTGAAAACTTATAACTAAAAAGGTTAAAATAATACCGAAATAAAAACCCTTCTAAAAAACACTTTTTAAATGCACTAAAAATTAAAAAATAATTTGAACCCATTTAAAATTTACAACAATTTACAACACGTACAAAGGAAAACTTGGGGCGTATCACTATATGCATCTCTTTCGTGCAGAGACAAATGTGCCCCACGTTTTCCTTTGTGGGTGTTGTAAATTGTTGTAAATTTTAAATGGGTTCAAATTATTTTTTTTAATTTTTAGTGCGTTTAAGATGTGTTTTTTTAAAGGGTTTTTATTTTGGTATTATTTTTTAGAAGAAGACTTGGGAAGCTGTACCAAGTTCAGTGGAGAAGATCAAATTTCAAAAGCATGGCGAGAAGCAGCTTCCATAACATGTGCATTCTCGATAGCTTGAGAAAATGTAAGAGTGGTTTCTGCCAATAGTCTCTTCTGTACCGCTTCATTGCGAATTCCACACACCAATCTGTCACGCAACATGATGTCTAGAGTATCCCAAAAATTGCAATACTGTGCCAGATTTCGAAGTTCGGACACAAATCCACCCAAACTCTTATTGGAATTTGATTGCGTTTGTGAAATTGATATCTCTGAAATATCTCTGATGGTTGAGGAGAGAAATGTTCCCTCAGAAGTTGCAATAATTCGTCTATAGTCTTTAGCTCAAGAGGAGTTGGAGAAACCAGGGACACCAGAATGGAAAATGTAGTTTCTCCGCACACACTGAGAAAAACAGCTCGCTTCTTTTCCATAGAAGTAATAGAGTTTGCTTGCAAAAAGGAGCAAAGTTGTTGGGCATAAGTATTCCAAGCAAGAGGCTTGGAAATATCAAATGCTTCCCAATGTTCAAGGGTTGACATGATGATTGTAATGATTAGGACTAACTGAGGAGCCTGAAATAACACCATATCAGGGAAACTTTTATCCTCGTCGGTAATGTTGTATTGGTCAATGATGAAATGATGAATGAGCCAAAGATGAATGGGTCAAAGATGAATGGGTTCCCATTTAAAATTTCAACGTTTCACCCATAAAGAGGGGTGACGGATAATTTTGGCACGCACAGTTGTTGCCTTAAAAGTATTGTTGCGTTGAAGATCAGTAAATATAACATTTGATGAAAACCATGATCGACCAGTTCCTCTAATCAATAGACTTTTTCGCTAACAATTGTTGTTGAGTTACCCAACTGGTTAGTATTTCTATAGGGTCTCCTGATTGAGATATGAAGATTGAGTTAGAGCCCTATAAACTCGAAACACCCATTCAGGTCATTCAGTTCTGTGCAGTCAGTTACTTGGCAGACACCAGCTAACATATTATCAGATCAGTGACCAGTGTGCATCTTGACAATCATGCATGTACGCAACAAATCAGTACCTGCAACTACGGCAGTTACCCTGTGCATCTCCAGTATGGTACCTGTGGCCGTTGGCTGAGTCCATTAAACCACTTTAAGTTCTTTTTCTAAGTTGTGATTGTGAAAAGTTGATGTCACACCATTAACTTTTTATTTCTGGGATTGTTTTGTGCAATGCGTATTTTTCGAGATTTTTAGTTGTCGCAAGCTAATAAAACACCTTGTATTAGAGTTGCATTTTGAATTCGGTCCCTGTTTGAAGTTGTAAACCGCACATACAAACTGTCTCATAAAGGAAGTGGAAACACCCCATTTTATGAGTTGTCAAATCAAAGAGGAAGTACCAATCTCACTCTGTACCAACGGAAATGTTGTGCTGGATGCAGGGTTAATGCGTCCTAGGAATCAGGTTCAACCTTCAGCTAATTGGAATGAAAATCCTTTAACCTAAGATAGGTTCCAAGGCATAAACTACATGTATTATGCGATTGTGTAAGACATGACACTAGTGAAATGGCAATTGTCTACAGGTTCAACCTGTTTAGCGGATTTCTCTTTGACTGTGCTTGCTTTCCTCTTTGATTATGATTTGCATATCCTGGTTGTTCACTGGCTGCTCCAAATGGTTCAGGGTGAAATTTGTATTTGAGCAGCAAATTGTACACTGACAGCGCCACCCGGGGCAGTCTGTGACACCTTGGGCACAGGAAATGACAAAGCAACATTGGTAACATCACGGATTATAGAGTTACATAGATAGCGCACTCCAGTTTACAGCCGTCTGGCATAGTTACACAGATCAAGTGATCACGTGACGTCATATTTTGCAACCAAAATGGCGGCCTGCAGCTTTTCGGATGGCAGCTTTTTTTTCCAAGATGACTTTTATTTTGAAGGTAATAGTGCAGCTAAGTTTACTGAATGCAATGTAGGAGTAATATGTAACATTGTATTTGACATTTAGATCTTATTTTAGCTGAGGAATGGGTGGATTTTATATGGCAAGATTAGCGATCTCTGTGCCAGCACCGAAGTGATGGCGACGAAGGGGCGGGGCTAGCTATGACGCGGCGTGTGGGCGGGGCGTACGTTACACTACGAAATTACGTCGAATTATTACCTGCGAATTAAACTTTAAATTCTGCAACAATTTCTTCCACGCAGAATTACCCACAAAGAAAATTCCTTCCAAATATTTACAAGTTCAAATTACAATACATTCAATGGCGCGCCGCTTGTAGTCCGCCATTTTGGTTGCAATACGTCATAGGCGAGGTCACGTGACTGAAGTTGGAAAACCGACCGAACCTCTCATTCGAGTGCGCTATCCATGTATAATCCGTGGTAACATTTACTCCGTAAAACTACATAAGATCTAGAAATAATGGGCACACTAGGCCGCCCCCTGGTGCCTAACAATAAACTTTGCAATTGTGTATATTTACTTCACCGATCAATCACAAAACACAATAGGCATTCATAAAACTGCTGTCGTCAAGATTATGGAATGCTTAACCCGACTCTGGCAAGGAGGTTGCGTCTTCTTTCTGGAAATCGCATCTGCAACTGCAGGAACTGGGGTGTTGCATATTGGAGAGGCTACTACAACTTTCTTTGACACTTGTAGCACTCGGAGTCTGAATTAGCACTGAATTCCACACCTGTTGCGTTGCCTTTGCCCTTTACCATCAGTCTGAGTTACATGTCTCTTTCAATTTGGAGCAGTATATCCTCCCTGAATTTCAGGGATGTGACTGGATACAGTTTTATCAACAACGGCAGAAGAATATACAGTACAAGAAAAGGAAATATGGAACAGAATCACTATCAAAGGAGAATTGCTCATTTTAGTGCGCTGTTTCAAAATACCGTCCGAACACAGGGTAGCAGGTTATAAGTTAGAAATCTGGGAGGCCTTTAATTTTTCTATATGAGATAGCTGTGCTGTGTTTTTATTGCAGCTAGTAATGGAGAAATCA
>WWPM01010775.1:0-10458 GCA_023279145.1 Glomeris maerens | reverse complement strand
AAACCATTCGGCAAAAATAAACTCCTACCTATGCACTATTTATTGCAATCTGGCCAAATGCGACGGTGTCGCCAACTGGAAGAAAGAGGTGCATCGTGTGTGTGGGCGCATGCTGCAATCGAAACAATAAGCTCGAACTATACCAATTTCCAAGTTTTCGTTATTTTTTCCAACTAATTGTGTTGCGCATTTGGGGTTAAGATAATGTTTATCTTGTTCAGCATAAAAAAAGCTGAATAAGATGTTACATAAGAATCGTCATTTCGTTTGCCTTCAATGTGGTCCTTTTCTTATAAGATGTCAAATTTACTGAGGTATATTATTACCAAATTTGGTGAATTTCTATTTAGGTTGACAAATAAAAATGTGAGCATTTTTGGGAACACTGTATATGTATAAATAAGATGAGGCAAACATTTCTGGATGAAATTTAGCATGGGAGTCAAATTCAAGCATTCAATGGATAAATTAATTCTTATATCATAATAGACGGACACTGTTGAGTTATGTCACATCTTGTTGAAATGGTCTCAGAATAATAATGCATTAAATGTTATACAAGCTGATGTATGTGTTTGAATTCCCTCTCATTTCGCGCGGCAAATAAAATATTTCACTGAGCTGAAGATGAAATTCAAATTCTCATGATTTCCAACAAGTTTATACGTTTAAAAATTGAAATTCCCCCATGTGTGTGATATATACGAATTTAAAAATATATCAGTTTTTTATGCATGTTTATGCATGTGAAGTAATATTCTTGCACGTTTGCAAATATGTACAATATAGTATAATGTTTTGTGGGTGATGTAAGGCGACACCGAGCTTTGGTTTTAGAGGTGCAAGGGGGTCCAATCGAGTTAACACTTGGAGGCGTTAAACCAAGCTGAGGCCACAAATCGTGCCAATTGCGAAACGAGTCCCATAGCTGCAATGGCCTCTATGCTAGGTTGCTAATTGCGTATTACAACTTCGACTCTACGTGTTTTCGTATGGGTGTATGGTTTCAGTCAAGGACCAGGTTCCTTTTTCTTTTTCTTTTGCACACTGGTGGTGGCTGCATGCTCGCTTCTCAGCTGCCCTTTGACCCGCCAGGAATTTGGCTTTCCCAATTAGACTCGCACGTCTTTAATAGCCCATAAAGTCATCAATTACCAGTGAACGGAAACCAAGAATTCAGTGACATTTGCCATCCTTATACTCAGTGCATGACCACCCAGGCGTTCATTAGCCTTAAATCGATTTCTCATATAGGCACCAACAATAAACCCATTTATCCCAGACTTAATTAAACGACAACAATTGTAGACGAAGCATAAATTACTGAAACTAATGACGCCTTTCATTGGATTAATTAGCGAAATTCTGCAGCAGATTTTTAAATATGAACACCATAGCTTGAATTTTAAGCAGATCATCAACATTTAAGATTTCTGGAGAAATTAGCATAATCAAATGAATGGCTTTATAGTATTTACAACATGCAAGGGATTCTTTTATAGTGGTAGGATCTTTTAAAGTTCTTGGAAGGATGTCAAACCATTTTTAATCATTAACTTTGAATCTACTTTTAAATACGTTAATTTTGTTTTCCATGTATACAGAATTGTATGATCTTTTGAATCGAAACAGTGAAGTGACTGTGTTATATTATAAATTAAATACCAAATGAAAACTTGCTCTAATTTTTATATATATATACGATATCTCAAATGTTTACAGATAAATTGCAATTAATTCAACACGCCGACTTGGGAATATACAGGGTGTCTCATAAGTCCGTTGCTTTTTACCACCAATTTTGAATGCCTTCTGTTATGAGATGACCAAGGTAACCATTGGAATGTGTTATGATCGGGGACCCTGTGAAGCATGCAAAAGAAATGACCTTGAACATCTTTGTCAAGGTCATTGGGAAACTATCTTTTGGACCGTTTGAGTTAGAACCCTAGTACCAATTTGGAAGCTGTAGAGCATTGTCAAATTGGTGTAATTGCGCAAAGTTTATGTCCCATTGAGTGACGGGCAAATTTATAGCGAATTTATGCTGATTAATGCCAACGTGGCGTTCAACGTGGACATAAGTATCATGAAGCGCCTGCATTGTTGCTGAAGGAGGAGTGTTCGAACATGCTTTGTAGACAACCACAATTTGTATACCAGATTTCAAAATAAAATCAGGAGATTTGCAAGAATTACATATGAGTGGTGGTACTCCACTTGCATGGAAATTGGGCATTTCGTTGTGTACGTACAGCCTTCCGTGTTTGTCAGTTTGTAAATCTGTTGTCATAATTAACAAGTGCTGGGTTAAGGCTACAATTGTGAAATGTGAACCACAGATCTAGTATGACCACACCTAATACTGTAGTATGTATGTACGTACAGTTACATTGGAATGACCATGAAAGCACCGTGCAAATGAACACCTTCTGTATGCTGCACTATCCCATACATGGCCCCTATCATAACACATTGCTTTCCACGTAGGTTGCGGCAGCTGCTCCGCCTGACATCTCACGTAGCAGGTGTCAGGCAGGCAAGTTGTTTCCGGGGCTTTCCTATCAGCATAAATTCGCTGTAAATTCGTCTGTCACCCAAATCGGGCATAAACTGTGCGCAATTACACTAAATTGACAATGCCCTATACAACTTTCAAATTGGTACTAGGATTCTAACTCAAACGGTTTACAAGATAGTTTTCTAATGACCTTGACAACGATGTTCAAGGTCATGTCTTTTGCATGCTTCACCGGGCCCCCGATCATAACACATTCCAATGGTTACCTCGGTCAAAACAGGAGACATTCAAAATTGGCGGCCGTGGCAACGGACTTATGGGACACCCTGTATATTGATATTGACAGTTTTATATGAGCTTAGGAATTTGTTTATCACGCAGCTTTCTTTTCGCAAAATGTTGTCGTATAGATATGCACATTTTGTGCTTTGTCACATTTCTTATACATTCTATAATGTAAAAGGGAAATACAACATGCCTTGTCGGTATTTTGTGTCAAATACCACACAATATTTAAAAAAAAATGAACGACTTCGGTGACCCTTATTTGCAAGTACAATAAGACCCCCTTTTATTTTCCATTGTTTTGTTTACATGTCAATGTATATAGCATTTGTTTTTTCTCAAATGCATACATCTAATTATGCGAAGACATTACAAAAGACACACGTGTTTTAAAATATGCATAATATATATTGAAAAGACTTTGCATGGATGCGGAAGGGCGTATGTGTGTGTTTGTCGAAAAAATATATAGAAGATAATAGCGACTCGTACTATATAACCTTATAATAAAGGGATGCAAAGACCCCAGGGGTTTGCATTTTGCATTTGCGAAAGCACATTCACAAGTGGGCAAAAGTGCCTCAAATACCAGTCCATCCACGTTCATGGCACAATGGTTCTTTGAATGCAAACTTAGGTTGATCCTCTGGTGAACCATTTCTTTCTCATGCACCAACTCCATATTATTCCTAATGCACTTCAACTTGCAGTTGTGCATCATGACTCACGGCCATATTTATATACTCAAAAGTTTCATATCTTTCAAATCCAAGCTCAAAATCCCCCTTTTTGCCAAAATAGACAGCTGCATGCAAACCACATATATATCTTACATTTTATGTATACGAATATGTATGACATAACAAATAAAATTCTCAGAAAGTTCACTGAGTTCAAATATATAGGTGTGTCATCATTTCTTTATTGTCTTTTGTATCAATGTGCTTACGTTGCTCTATATTTTTATTTCGGTCAAAAACGACTAAAGACTAAATAAATATACTATTCACAAGTGCAAATTTTAAAAGATATCCATCATTTACTATTATATACAAAGATATAAGCTACAAATCGCAACAATAAATATAACTTATTACTTAATCCTATATTGAATTCCTTAATTGCGAGATATCTCCAAAAATTACTTGTTTTAATTGACGCTGCATTTACTATAAAACATGGAACTGCATAGATGGAAATATGTTTTGAAAATTTGTGTCCATTATTTTTGCTGCACTTCACTGCATGGCAACATTGGTTGAGTGGTGAAGTCAGTTACAAGGGGATTGCCATTACTCCTCCATTTTAATTGTTGAGTAATTTTGAGACATTTATTTCTGTTCAGATACTTATGCAATAGGCGATATGTCTACAACGTTATAACCAGAAAAGGAATTTTGTATATTTGCAATATTAAAGGAGAAAAGACAGAGAATGGATTGAGAGGTTATTGGCTGGAAATTTTGAAACATTTATTTATTATATTGTATCCAAAGAAAAACTTGTTTATTATTATCGCAACGAAAGTCCCCACATTATTATTTTAATGTAACTCATTATCTATTACCGCCCATCCCATTTACACTGTCGACCAATCACAAGGCAGCGCCAACTTTCGCAAAAGATAGGGCCTTTCATATTATTCTGCATTTCGCTCCCAAACCCATTTTCTAGGCCTACATTTCAAATTTCCGTAACACTTTTAACCCATATACACTTTCTCCGCTCCGCATCTGAATGGAAAACTCGAACTCACCTCGTGGTGATCGCATTTCCCAGCTTTCTGCGCGCCTCATCCACCGATGCACGTTATCGTAGTGGGAGGAGCCGGTGGCTCCTCCCCGCGACCAATAGCAGCGGTGGACGCTGCTCGCGGGCGTTCCACGGCACGATGGGCGTGTTTTTGACTTTCGTTCACAGCGCGATTGGCTGCAATCGTGATTTTCGAAGCGTATGGTGCACCGTCGGAACGCGAAAGTCAGTTTTGGATGCCGGGGGCAGTTGCAGGTCGGCTCGGCCCTATTATTCCCCAAATTATCCGTTTCTCGGACGTCAATGGGACGACACGTCTGTTCGCGCGAGCAGCCAATGGGTGAACCGCATTAAGGAATGCCATCAGGGAGCGAGAAATAATTATTAGCCGCCGCCAAATATCCGGATGCCTAATTGACCGCCTGTTTATAGTGCAGTCTGCGCGATGTTCGAACGCTGGATGGACGTTCTTTTATGCTTCTCATTGCTTCATTTTATGCTTCTCACTTATTCTGACCTGTGAGTAAAGTGAGAGCCTGTTTTTGCAAAAGAGGAAGACGCAAGTACAAACTTTCTTTTTGTTTTATTTCACTTGTCGAACGCGATTTACGCGAACGGATTAGCGGCTGAAATGCTATTGGCCGCCAACCGCGAGTCATATTAGAATCGGTTAACCGGCTCAGCCGGTTAAAAGCTGGTAAAAGGCGATAGATGATGTCCTTAACGCCGCCGATTGCGATGACCGCGTCATCGCAAAACGTTTCCACCGCCATCCCGGCTCAGCAGGCATCTAGACCGAAAATAGGCTTCTCGATCGAGTCGATAGTAGGCAAGGAATCGGCAGTTCAAGGGGGAAATGGTCGCGATTCTCCGAGAAGCACGGCTTCTTCGTCGTCTTCGTCGATGGCTTCTCCTCAGCCGGTTAACTCTCCGTCGGCGTCGGCTAGAGAGGCTAATTGCTCGCCTTCGCCGCCGCTTCATCGGCCTGCGCCTAATCACGCCATACCTAGACCATCGGCCTCACATGGACTTATGGGCCCTATGTCCCTTCATCATGTGGGCATGCAGCAATCGCCGTTTCTCGATTCGGCGCTAGCGGCTTCCATGAAAGGATTGTACGCGTCTGCGGAAGCGACCGGCTCTCAGCCCGTTCAGCCGCAGCAACAGCAGCAGCATCACCATGCCCATGGGCATCATGGCGGTCATGGACATGGACATGGGCATGGGCATTATGGGATTGTGGCGCCGCAGCCGATGACTTGTTCCCCATTGTCGGCCCACGTGGCGGCCCAAGCGGGACTTTCCAGTTTGAGCCCATTGTTTTTGGGCAATGTGAACACAATGGGCCATCAGATCCATAGAGACGCTTATCCATTGTACCCGTGGTTGCTGTCCAGGCACAGTCGTTTCTTAGGACACAGATTTCAAGGTAATAACATGTTTTGTTTGTATTATTCTTATAATTTCCATGAACATTTTGCAATGCACCATCGGAAATCATTACTCATATAATATTCATTGGTACATTGCGTTATATGGTATCATTGGCTAGCTGGAACAACATGCAGAAGTTGTAATTTATAATGATGGACATTTCCAATATTGTCCTATTCAATAGAACCTGTTGTTTTATTCTTATAAATATACATGCATAGGGCCATGGCAAATACTCTTTAAAATGTGCATTATTCAGTGTATACCTTAAAAGTAATAACTTTTTAAAGATTGTATCCAATTTTAATTCAAAATTAAAGGTTGAAGAATATTATTTTGCGATATCTGTATACCAGATCAGAGGAAGATTGATGACAATACAATTTTAGATGTAGTATTTTACAAATTATGAGATGGTTATTGTTATATATTATATCAAAATAAAATTAAAAGAGGTGATTTACTTGCGACAAAAATGCCAATTTTTCTACAAAAGTATGCACACTGACTTTATCTTGGAGGCCTCTTCATGCATGAAAATCAATAACACGATATCTTTGTTACTAAACATACCTGAAATAGGTAGGCCTATCTCGTTAAAACACTGATGACAATAAACACGAATAGTATATAAGTTTATAGATGCAAAGCTTGAAATTTAAAATCCATTCTGACACCACTAAGCCTATACGTCTCAAATAGACTATACTTAATAAAATAGAAGAAGAGAAATGATAGTTCCTGAATTTAATAGGCCGATGAGATATAAATATAGCCTGTGTGAAAATGTGAACATTTTATGTTAGGGTTAGATATGCGCAGAAAATAAGCCTACTTTTGTATTGTGGCTTGAAACTGGTTGACCACCATTGTTGACTCAGACAGTGATTAAACCTAATGTAATTTTCATATCGTGATATACAATTACACAAATAGCATAACGACTAATTTATTACTCTATATCTATGCATTTCATGCGCGATTCTTTTTTAATTGTTGTTTCATCGTTAATTGAATATTAGTATATTACAATTTACTATTGTCGAAAACAAATGTTTTTGTTTCTTGATCGCAAAACTGGCCTCAAAGAAATACGAATTGACAGTGCAGTTAAACGTTGCAAATGAGCTGTTGCGAGTGCAACATTTCACTTGCTAACTCAACGGCGATGTTGCACGCGGTTGCATTGCTCTGCAATCTTCCTCTTAAAATCTCCATTTCCCTCCCTGATTTCGCTTAAATGAAAGTTATTCATGTAGAAGTGCATTCTATAATGTCCAAAGTGATAGCAAAATAATATGGTACAGATTAATACTGTAACTTATTTTTATCGTATTTAAAAGTATGTTATTTAATATATGCCACTTTAAAAAATTGCTATAAGTAGTAATTCTGAATTTAAAATTTGTATTAATTACTATTACAGTTTATCAATTCATGTTGTTAGTAAAGTTAAAAAATTTTGATGTTTTTAATACAGCAGAGTTTTTCAGGTGTAAAATACGTATTATGTTTTATACTTATTGCAGAAAAAGGTTTTGTTTGCGTGAATACTTGATCAAAAAAATCTATTATGCGACAAGGAAACACGTGACTGGACGTGTATATATTGTTTGTTGTGCCGTTATTAGTAATAAGTTCGTGTTTCTGGTAATTGACAAATGTTGAAAGTTTGCATGTATGTTTTGTAGTGGTAGGCCTACCTATTTGTGGGAAACAAGTGCGTCATTTTTCCCCCCTGCATGACGTTGCAGCTGCTCATGTTCAGTATATACATCAAATGAAAACAGTCCAATATTTATTCTCATATCAAATATTGCCAGCAATTCGTGCATGTCAACCGTAAACGACCATCTGTGTTTTCTAGCCACAATGAGATTTTATATATAGTGACTGTACCTAATTACGTACTGCATGTTGCCATTGAGGCAAAGTTGATATTCAGCAAACTTTTTAAGCCTAAAAAGTTAATTCAACTGGAAATTTATTTCACTGATGCCACAGGATATACACTTGCAATTTTCTGCCCTATTTCCCATGCTGAAATGGCTGTTTGTTGCATGACCGGTGTAACAACAAACAACATGAAACTTATGTTGTGTTTTATCATGGATGACAAAATGATATATCTTCGCTTAGTAAATTAATTGGAGGTCGTATAAATAAATATGTGTTCCCAAAATCGTCATTATTTCATATCAGAGTCCATTTCATGCACATAAACCCTGACATTAATAAAAGTATATGTTCTCAATATAATATTATAATGTCGTATTTGTATACAGTATACTCACGAAGATGTGTAATAATTATAATTCAGGTAAGTGAATTTAATTTTATTTCGATGGAAATGTATTCAGTCAGATTTAAGTATGTATTCACTAATTTATTTAGGCTTAATAATACTGTTGCAAGTAATGTCATAAATGGAGAAATACTTTGTTGGCCTGTTTGAAAAATATAATTGAAATAGTTTACGTAAGCACATATATTGTTCAGGTAAATAATTGTCATAATTGCCTGGTAATTGTATGGGAACCGAATTTATGATATAATAAGACCCAGACTATATTTAATTATATAATAATATTTATTTTCAATTTAAAATTCACTGTTGTCATATATTAATATTTTATTGTAAATTAAATGCTGATGTAAAATGTTATGTTATATCTAATACATACCTATATTAACTTCGCTGTAAAAATGTTGGCTTAATTTCAGGATGCAATTAACTCGCAATTAGAGCAGGGGCATAATTTGTTAGTGTAAATTGCATTCGGGTGTAAAACTAATAACAATTAACATTATAAATTATTTGTAATAAGCTTAATTTTTGCGATATTGCTATAGCAGCGAAGTCGATTTATTTTTTGGACTGAATTAAGTTAAAAATTAATCTATATAATAAACTTTATTCCAGGTCAGTAAAAATGTTGTACGATCTCATTATAGCATATTGCAGTGTTTACCATTGAAAAGCTATAGTTGTCAAAAACTTGTTAAACATGTGCGTTAATTTTGGTTATGGGTTATACCATCATTTCTAAATGCAAGTATGCATATTCAACATTTGAGCAATTTTTATTTCTTAATTAGTCATAACTTCAAAATAATAGTCTACAATTCATTCCAAGCATGAAAATATAAACTCAAAACTTTGATTAAATCTACACCGTATAAATGTGAAAACAGGAGAAGTAATTTTCACATTATTGTTTTAGCTGCACGGTCACGTTTGCATTTTTCCGCTTCTTTTTCGTGTAAGCAATTTTCGATTATGAGTGCATATTGCAAATAATGAGATACCCCCATAGCTAGTTGAAAGCATAAATCTTGTTTCCGTACATTATTATAGTAACAAGTAATTATGAGAAAATTCGCAATACTTTCAAAATATAGTCTGTACGTATATCTTTAAAATCTTATATACACTTTAAAATATAAATCAAAAACTTATCTCCAGTATAGCTAATGATGTGTTAAGTTACAATTAACCTTTGTTTTTTCTCGTTTTATAGACTATACTTGATTTTTTTATGCATGCTTAATAATAAATGCATATTTTTATGTATGCATAATAGGCTACTGTGCCTATATACAATATATTGTAATAACAAGGTGACATTTTGTCTAACATTAATTTCAGCTAAATTCAAGTTATGCTGTTTATATATAGCCCTATGCTATACCATTTGCTCTTTTCTTATTTAACATAAATTTGGAAAACTGATATTTTAATTGATTGTTAAAAATGAGAGCTTGGATATTTTGATGTACAACGGTTTTGTTAACGGTTTTTTTTAAATTGATAATTTGCATGGGCTCCTTGTAAATAAGAAGATAAAATCATTTTCCTCTGTTTAACTGGGCTAATTAATTTCCTAAACATGAATTAAATTCACCTACCGGGTCGTTATAAGTGTTTATATATTTTTGAGGTTTTTGTTGTTGACATTGAGCTATTTGACGAGCCCAATAAGCGGTTTGTGAGAGTGTACAAAACTGGCGAGTTCGTTAAGAAGTCAGTCTTGTTTTTTCTGCCACCCAAACGGAGGGAATACATGGGTTTTGCTGCTTTAGGGGTTAAAACTACCAGGGCTATGGAGAGACGGACACGTCCTCCAGCTACTAACCTATTACTTCAATAGGTGTCTTAGGAATGTGAGCAAACCCTTAACTCAGCTTAGTCTGCGGACAAGGGAGAAAAATAAATGGTGACAACAAATTTTAAGGGGCTCTTCAAGAATGGGGCTTTAGGGGGCATTCCTGCATACAACCTTAGACAACAGAATAATACTTTATCACTTGTGATCCTCTTTTCAATCCATTCATGCAGAGTTTATATATTAATTCTGAAATTTTTGAAATTCTAATATGTTAAGGTGTAGACGACTGTTTGATTGTGTTTATGATATTCATATTCTAAAAGTAACGAATCAGATTCATGTTGTAATTGTAAGATA
>WWPM01010774.1:0-22635 GCA_023279145.1 Glomeris maerens | reverse complement strand
TTTTTTTTATTGCAATGTAAGTATACACTGTATATATTTTGTAGCCAAAGAACAGAAATTCTTCAAAAGTTTTAGAAAATTGTAACCTTGGGTTAACACTAGAACGACTGAAGCGGTCATTTTGACCGCGAAGCAATTTGTAACTCTCATTACACCTAAACGGTTAATCGCCGGCTGTTTATATTTTGTGACTTTTCCTATCTTATTGAGATCTGTATAAATGCAAAAAATAAATAGCCTTAGTTTAATACTAAGTGAGACTTATGTAAGAAAAGAATGTAATTTATCACAAATATCTCGACGAAGATATATTTTGAAACTCTTAAATGAATTGAGAGCTGCATACTGCAACTCAAAAAGAATTTCTTGGGGACAAAAACCAGCAAATAGGAGACGTCGCCAGAGCTTATTTTGTCGTAACAAAACACCAGATTTGTGTGCATCATGTGAAAAGCCTACCTGTGGAAAATGCCAAGAACGATGCATCAAAAAGGTTTACTGTACTAAATGAATCAAATACATGGAATAAATGAAGTTCGATGATAAAAATCAAATTTAAGTTAAAATTTCCTTATAGCGGTCAAAATGACCGCTACAGTCGTTCTAGGTAGTTCAAAATATCAGTCGTTCTAGTGTTAAGGCTACTAGTGCCAAAGGAGGCATTCCAATTCGGTGGTAGATGCAACAGAATTATGGGACACGCCAAAGACAAGATGTAAAGTTTTCAATGTGAACCCTGATATTTACAACACTAATTGAAATGATGCTGCGAAATCCATTGCCAACTCCAAACAATATATAAGGGATCATCCATAACATACGTTCGCTAAAATCGCTGAAATTTGTACCCCCCCCCCCTTTGCAACAAAGTTGGAACAAACCCCAACACCCCCCCGGGCGAACGTCATGTATAACATAAGTGACCACCCCCTTTTCCGATAAAAGACATGCATTTTCTAATGGTTAAAGACCTAATGTACTATGTGTAAAAAGGAAATTTGTGAACGTACACATTATGGAATTATATCCCCCCTCATTTTATCGAAAACTTTTGACACAGTCACCAAAGACCCCTCCCCCCTTAAAGCGAACGTATTTTATGGATGATCCCTAAGTTTGTAGAACATTAATCACAGTCAATAGCCCAGACTAATGCTCAGACGTGTCCAAAAACCGAATTCGTAATGATTGTAATTATGTGAAAAAATTTCTAAAATCTCTTGGAAGATTCTGGCGTCTTTCCGTGCATCGATTCCATTAATGTGGTATATCGTATATCAGGTTACCTTCAAAATAAATGAAAGTTTACCTTGCAATTTTTTGTATGAATCAATAAAATAATACCTTTGTTCGTCGAAAGGAAAATATTCGACGTCTATCTTACATAAACTTTTAAAGACGGCGCTGTGCAACCAAGTGATATTTCCATCTGAAGAAACTATGACGTTCGTACTCAGAAGTGCCATGGTGTATTGAGTATCTGCGCTACACCCGAAATTTCATACAATTTTATCAATGAGTATCATGTCGTTCAGATTTAAACCAACCGCAAGATACGATAAGTAGATACGTATTTTTCTAAATAGGAATCAATAAATAAAAGCCTTTACCTTGCTAACTGTTGTCGATTAGAAAATTTCTATTCATTTACACGAGCTGTAAATTTACTGGGCATTTGCCAAAATAAAGATAAAGTGAATCGTAAAAACCACTACCCTACGTGGTTTAAATTTTTTAAAGGAAACTATATTCTTAATTCCATAATGATTATCAGCTGCAAGTTTTGAAATGAGATTTCCAATAAGGTATTATAAAAAGCTTTCTTTTCTATTTCTAATCATTAGAATTAACAAGTACTAGTGTGTCAAATTTTGATGAAAATAATAATTTCTGTTTACTTGTTATATGATCAATATCACTGTCAAATCGATCTAAATACATAGGTACCACCTACCAAAAATAAAACTTAAAAATTACTTTCTCATAGGCACAGAAAATTTAACATGATTGCCGTCTCCTCCCGTATTTATATTCGATTTAACATTTCAGTGCAAATATTTTTACAGGGCGAGCAAAAAGTCTGGGCCTCATGTAATATCTCGAAAACGGTGGCAGTTGTCGTTTTAAATGTTTTTCCATTGTTTTGTAAGTAGCGGAGGGGCCATCCGAAAATCTATATCGCACGTGACCTATGACGGCGTTTTCAAGGTCATTAAGAAATTCTCTTTTACACCGCTAGAGTTAGCACCCTAGTCCCAATTAGGAAGTTGTAGCGCGTGGTCGAATTGGTCTGGTGGAGCAAAGTTTATGTCTTGTTGGGCCACGGGCGAATTTACAACGAATTTCTACTGTAGTAGGAAAGCCCGGTTGCACTTTGCTTGCAGCTTCCCTGCGTGACACCCAGCTAGATTATTTCGATGCATGGCCTCCTTGGACGTCATGGGTCACGTGCGATATGATTTTCCGATGGCCCCTGCACTACTTACTGTACATTGACAAAACGTTCAAAACAACAACGGCCACCGTTTGAGATATTCCATTAGGCCCAGACTTTTTGCGTTACCCTGTATTACCCTACACGACAAATATTAAAACCCAATATTTGGATGTAATAGATAAAATACGCCTTCATTAATTCTGAAAATTTTTCCTCTTATTTATCCAGTGAAAATAGAAAGTTTCTACAATTGAGAAGCATTTTGAAAAATGTAGACATGTCCATTCGCGACAATAACCTACAAAGAGACGATCGATTGTTATCTATTTTCATATTTGTAAAATAGTGAGATAGCATTGCAATTACATTTAAACTACATAGTAATATGAAATTACAATCGTTGTACTTCTCATGCATTCATCGCATCAGAGACATGATAGCATTAAGAAACTAATATGAATATTAAAATGTCTACTAATATGTTTATGCCAATGAAGAACAATATACAGCCCAAATAAACTCAATAATGTTGTTTCCCAATGTCTCATTTAAATATACCGCATGTTTCATTTATCTTGAGACGACTGGGAATGTTTGAAAATAAGCGTTACAGTAAAAGCTCGCTAAGCTGGACCCCGCTGATCCGGACTGGCAAAATAATTAAAAAACATCAATAAAACATAATTAAAAACACATAAATTATTATTTTGCTCCTACTGTGTAACCGTTTCCCTTGTTAAATGTTTTAAATACGTACGCACAAATAAAATAAATGTCTGTTATACAGTTTTTTGGTTGCTTTTAGCATATGCATATGCTAATCCGAACTTTCACTAATCCGGACGACCTCCGGTCCCACCAAGTCCGGATTAGCGAGCTTTTACTGTATATCCAAAAATGTACCCCTTCCCCCACCTACAACGGGGGGCTGGAGGGAAGCTTCCGGCACACACTGATGTGCCCCATCATACTACTAGAGTCAAAAATAAACCGGACTTTTGCAATTGCTGCCTTCTTATTATTCAAACAATTATGTCACTGTCTATACATGTTCCTAGACATATGATGTAGTGTCCTGTGACGTATTTTGAACATGTGTGTGAGTGCGCTGCATGCTGGGACATGCAAAAGTAGAGTCTACGTAGCTTGTTTTCCGGAATCAACTAGAGTCAAAATAAACGGAACTTTGTCCGTAGCTTTAATAACACTAACAATGAAACTGATTACATGCATGGTTCCACCTTCAAAGTAATGTCCTTGCGCTGCAACACACTTCTGCCAACGGCCATACCACTGCTCAAAACATTTTTGGAATCCATTTTTGACACATCCCTCAAGGATGTGTCAAAAAAGTTCCGTTTATTTTGAATCTAGTTGATTCCGGAAAACAAGCTACGTAGACTCTACTTTTGCATGTACCAGCATGCAGCGCACTCACACACATGTTCAAAATACATCACAGGACACTACGTCATATGTCTAGGAACATGTATAGACAGTGACAATAATTGTTTGAATAATAGGAAGGCAGCAATTGCAAAAGTCCGGTTTATTTTTGACTCTAGTAGTTTGATCACTTTTCCTTCCCGGACATTTTTGGATACGACGCTTACTTTCCAAAATTCCCAGTCGTCTCAAGATAAATGAAACATGCGGTATAATTTCAAAAGGTTATACTTATATTTAAATTGGAACTACTAGTAAAAATCACTTGAGATAAATTTTAGCTTTGTGATTGGTTCAACTGTTTGCTCACAAAAATGTTGTGCTATATGAAATGGTGAGTTTATCAGGAAATACGTAGCTTGATATTCTTGTACCATCAATGGTGCGATATACAAGGTGGTTTGTGTAGTCCACTCCAACCCGTAATGCTTAATTTATGGGCGCATTCAGACCAAGGTGGTAAATGAGCATGATACCAGTAATTAGCCAATATGCAGAACTCAAATTAACTCCAGCTTTAGAGGGTAGGTAGTGTAAATGCAATACTACTCAGTGTTTTACAAATCATTTCATCGAAGTAGACTGCGTAGACACCTGGCATGAAGTATTTTGAAAGGCCCAAATGAATGACTAATATTATTTCAAAACATTCGTCATTGAGCCAACATACTTATTGTATAAAATAATGTCGGGTTTCCAAACTTTCTCTGCTGGGATTCGAGTTTTTCGAATACCACCGAAATCCGACTGATTCCACTGTAAATTATTGTCGTTCCACTTCTGCAAAATTAAATTTATCACCATTACATCAATGAGAACAGCTATGCGATGCAATGTATTGTACCTTACTTAACCAGCAATTGGTTGTTAATATTTGATTTCTCTCATCCTGTTTACGAGCAAACAAATCATATCAATTTCTTAATTGTAGTTACAGCAGTAAAGTAATATATAATATCTCATTTCATCTGTAATACAGGGTTAGCCTAAATGATTCACTGGGTTTCAAAGGATTGTTTATTTAAAAGTAATAACTGCGTGCAAAGACTGGTGGTACATGAAACGATACGCTCACCAAGTTTCTGATACATAATACAAATGATCAATGTGTGCACCCTTGGTCACCTGGCACACATTTCAGCGGTATTCCAGAACAAAAATAAAAAGGGCGGCCTTATTCATTCGGAGTCAGGTGTTGTAGCAATTGCAACAGGTTTGATATTCAAACTTTGAAAAGGGAGAAGCATTACAAGATAAATACACTTACTAATTTCAAAAGTTTAAACGGCTGAATTTTAAATCCTACCATTTGCAATTGTTACAACACCTAGCTGACTCCATATGATTATGGCCGCCGATTTGATTTTTGTTCTCGATTACCGTTGGGATGTATGCCAGATACCAAGGGTGCAACATTGAACATTTGTAGTACGTATCAGAAACTTGGTGAGTTTATGTATCATTCATGTATCACCCGTCTTTGTATGTCGTATACTTTTATATAAACAGTCCTTTGAAACCCGATGAATCATTTAGGCTAACCCTGTATTATACGTATATTCATCGGCAACATATTCATTAGCAAAATGTGTACAATTTCTAGACATATAAATACACAAGTGCTAGTAAATCATGTATGTTTGAAATTAAACAAATTCATATTGTCAATAATGCAGATGCTTTACCAAGATTATCAGTTTGTTGCAGGGCACAAATTTTGCGAACTGAATTTTATATCAAACATCCCCTTACGCGATTTGCTAGTGCATTGTTTTAGAACTTATTACTAATACATTCCCCCAAATTAATCCGGAATTTTACACAGAAATGACAAATGACAATTGTCATATTCCATAATTGACTATAATACTATTCACATGGAGCCCTGTATAGGGAAGGGAAGCTGCAAAGTCCCATCTATTATCAATAACTTTGAAATTAAGAGACAGTCAACAAAAGTAATGACACATCTCTGTATAACAAGCTAAATGTTCATAGGGGCCGTCCATTTAATACGTACCGTATTCCCGCGCAAAAACAACAACATGCTGCAATACCCCGGGGACAAGTGCATGCTGTTGTAATTAGGGGGAATTTCCGTTGTTTACATTTTCTTCAGCGCATATGCTTCCATTACATCATTTTTGAATAGGTACAGCATTATTGCAGACAAAAAATTGAACAAGGAAATATTACACTATTGAGCAAAAGTTGAATAGTTTGAGAACAGAAGGCACTGATTAAAATTTAAGCGTTTAAAAAAAATTGAGAGTTGTGTTTTTGTTTTGCATAACCCCGGTCGATAGTGACATACCCCGGTCTATAGGGGCACGGTACAGATTCTCAATTTTCTTTTCTGTAATCCCCGGACTATAGGGGCATGCTGTTGCTTGCGCGGGAATACGGTGTGCACAGGGGGGAGGTGGCAGGAAATGTGGCGCACGAGTATTGGGGACGAGGGGGGATTTCTTCGAAGTGTACATACACCATGCAGTCAGGGCTCGCAATTCAAAACCTGGAAACTTGGGTTAAATCAGCATTTATTTTGTGAAGAAATTTAGCTACTTTGGCCGTAATCGGCAATTCATACTGCCTGTCTGGGTCGCCAGTGTGTGTGACGTCATCTCTGATCCCTTCTCTGAGCATGTCTGGCACCTAATTTATCCGGTTTGCCGACCACAAATTTCTGTATTCAATAATTCAAAATGACGGATTACGCGTCATGCAGTTGGTATGGCATGTTGCGACCCTTCATACTGGACCGAACATTTCATGGTGGCCGCCATCTTGTTGTCTGAGTGAGCCAGGCGAGAAATTTGTCTCTGACACGGCAACCAGAGAAAGTGACGTCACTCCTCAGACATTTGATTTGCCAATCAGAAAACCTGTTTACATCTCTGAGGCCCCACGTGGATTGCCGAACAATTTCTCTTACCACAGCTCAAGATATCTGGCGATCCGGGCAGACAGGTATGGATTGCTGATTACGGCCTTTGTATGTACTAATTTTGAATTAATACCAGTGTAAAGTAAAAAACGGAATCGCTGGGAATCTCCCGGAATCTGGGGGGGGAGTAAGCACTTAGTGTGGGGGAGACTTGGTGTAGCAAGCGTGGGATTGGGCAAAAAATGAGGAGGCGTGGCGTGGCATGCATGTGATTGGCCTGAAAAATGGAGCGGCGCAGCGCTGTCGTGTATGGTACACAAAAATGGCTGGGCTAAAAATGGAGTGGTGCGGGTGCGGTGCAGTGCGGTTTGGAGCGATCGGGTAGACTGACTTCCGTCTCAGTCGAAAGTTTGTCGACTGATTCATGGCATGACAAGATGGCGGCCACCATGCAATGTTCAGCGCAATGTGGGAAAATCTCACTAGAGGGCGCTTCACAAATGATTCTTGCAACTAACATGTAATCCGCCATTTTGAATTCCAGCCGTATTGAAATTTGCGTTCGGCAAACCAGCTCAGTTGGGTTCCAGTCATGAATCGGTCATGACGTCACACGTTCAGTCGACTTAGATCGAACAGATGAATTGCCGAATACGCCCAATGTCCTGGCCTATTGCTGCCCGTTGATCCCTATTTAAAGGGAATAGTCACATTCACTCTCTTGTTACAACAAAGTGGGCGGTAACAATTCACACCGCTTGCAGGGTGAGCTAGGATTGGCCAGTTCACTTTGTATCGATCGCTCTCTCTTGAAGAGAGAATATTTCTTATTTCCGGTTCCTGAATCATCTATTATCGTAGGCTGCTACGCAATGACCAAACGAGTGATGACTCCTGAACACGCGCCGGATTGGAGCGACTGTTAATTTCTAGCCAATCCTGTTGAGCATGCGAAACATACGCAACAGTGTGCTGCAGCCAATCAGACAAGGGGGGCGGTGATGATGTGACTATTCCCTTTAAATTACTTTTCAAAATGACTAGTCTTTTCGGACACCGTGGGTGTTTTCGGCGATTCAGTTTTCGTCAAGTAGACTGGACATTTTTCAGAAAAGGTGTTCGGCGATGGACCTGAGCCTCAGTCAACTGTACAGTTTTTAGTTCGGCGATTGAGCTGGCTTGATGCCTACGTCACTTCGTCTGACTGGCACGCTATTTGAGAATTTGTCGACGAGATCCACAGACAGACAAGATGGCGGCCTGTAGTGCAATATGAGAGTTTGGAATTCTTGCGCAAGTTGACAGATTTAGAGTTTCGGAAATTACAGGAAGGAACAGATCAATTATTGTAATAGCCCTTACGAAAATTTACTGCAGTTTAAATAACTGCATTTTGTTAAATTCTCCCATTTTATGGCACAAACTGCAGTCATACTGACAGAGCTAGGTGGTTCTTACAAAAATATACCTCAGTTCCCTACGTAAAAACTGCAGTTTCTATTCAAAAAATGTCAGTTTTCGACGAAATAGCTGCAGTTTGTACCATAACATAGTAATCCGTCATTTTGCAATCCAGTCGTGCAGTGAAGTTTGCGTTCGGCGATCCACCTGACTTGGGTTCCAGTCATAAAAAAGTCATGACGGCATGCATCCAGTTCACCCAGATAGATGCACATCTACTAGCTGAATCGCCGAAAACGCCCCATGTATAAAAAAATTTATAATTTATTTTAATTGTAAACTCTATATGTATTATAATCGAATGCGCACATGCACCTGTATACGGCATTTTTGTTGGAAATTTACTTTTTCATTGTTAGGCACTTTAATATGTTGCAGCCTATTTTACGTATAAATATTATTAATTTCAGGTCTGCATAATTTCAAAAGGTTCATAAAAATTTATTCGAAATATAGAAACAATTATCAAACACGCGTGACCAAGTAACATGGAATGCTGAAGAATTGCAACCATACATGTTTCACATTTTCGACTAGGCTTCACTCGAAATGATTAAAGATTTATGGACAACTCTCTCCCCAGAAGTCGCAAAAATAAACTATACAAATTTAGGGTTTTTATATGTGTTGGAAATGAAGTTATAGATGGCTAATCTTCGAATCAACGCGGTTGAAAATTGAACATAGCGGAAGAAATGCGAATATTTGGGTCAATTACCACTTCTATGAGTTGTGTAAGGGTCAGTCCAAAAGTGACATTCAACGATTCAGAAGCGTTTTTTGAGGGTCTTACTGATTTGTCATAGTTGTCCAATAAATGCCGAATTAAACGGTATTCACTGTCGTCTGCCAACATCCATTGAGCTAAAATAAAAACATTTTACATTATAAAATTTCTCACAATCTCATTTTCATAATATAGTGTGTAATTATTGAGAATTCAAAACGATGCCTACGTCTTTTAAATCTTAATAAGAAAATATTAAATGGTAACTATGTTGTTGGTAACCTATTGTTATATAGCACATGACAATATTGAATTTAGTTTAATACCATAAAATTATTTATTACAGCGGATGAATTTTGCATTGACGATTGGCAAAATTTAATGCGGTAAAATAATGCGAATAAACCATTGTATTTATACAATATAGTATAGTTCGATAATATACTGTCAACATTACTAATGGTAACAGAATTATAGTAATAACAAGTATAATCAAGTGGTATAATCTTTTGGCATTACAACAGTGCATCTCAGCTTCTTTTTTGAATAGCAAATTTATAGTACATGACTAAATGGCTTGTTATTACGCGTCCAATGAATCCAACATTAAAAAAACAAGAAATACTACATCCTTTTCCTTAAAATATACGCGTATATTAAGAAATATTTTACTATTAATATACAGTGATAATTATGGTTTTACCATATACCGTAAATCCTCTAATAAGCGCCTATCTCAAATAAACGCCGCTCTCATAGCAAACACATGGGCAATGTTCTGTAAATTCAAATAGCCGCCTAGGAGTTTAATAGAGGATTTACGGTATATATTTCCTACATGCATTTCCTTAGTCATACATGTCAAAATCGAAGTACGGTACATTTGAATCAATAGATTTTTAAAAATGTGTGCAGGAAATAAAAAATTCGAGCAATGTCATAAAGATTGTAGTGTCTTTAATATTCATACAATCATTAAGAGTAATTCGTTTTGCCAATTATTTATTCTACCCTATGAATTTAGTTATAAATATTCCTAGCTAGCTTAAATCCCTGCAATTAAAGTTGAGCGGTTGTTTCTCCTTGAACCAGAAAATTAATTGTTTAAAATATAATTACCATTTAATATAGCTAGAAAGAGGACTGCAATTGTCGCCATGTCGCATCACAGAGATAAGTTTTCTAAGTCTTCGCACTTCTGTCCTAAATACAATTGAGAGAACAAAGGTAAAAATCCATGAAAGCAAACGCATCCATCACATATCCAATTTAAACGACATTCGACATTCAATCGAAACTCTTTTATCAAGCTTCACCAATGAGCTATATAGTGTCACAGTATATAGCTCATTG
Organism: Glomeris maerens; assembly: GCA_023279145.1. NCBI lineage: Eukaryota > Metazoa > Arthropoda > Diplopoda > Glomerida > Glomeridae > Glomeris > Glomeris maerens. The sequence goes on along the minus strand of WWPM01010774.1, from coordinate 12,324 downwards.
GCTTCACTAACTGCAGACATATTGAAGGAATCTCCCTACGCTTATTTTAAAGTTAATCGGTAATAATTAGGCTGACCAAACCATCTAAAAACTTTAATTGTGATTGGCCTGTCGTTTTTAGGCGTCACATTGTGCTAACTGCAATTTAGAGAGCCACAAAATTTAATGAGCTTGCATTTGCACTATATCCATCTGCACTTTCATAATTTTATATGTATAACTGTAAAAACATCTAGAGTGGAACATTATATCTCACTTTCGGAAATGCATGGTATTATAAATGAGGCTTTTATTACATCTCTCTAATTTAATAATTCATATCGGAGATAATTTGTCAAAATACTGAAAATTTTACATCACATTTTCCTATTTCATAATTTGAAATTTTATCTTTAACAAAACTATCATTACTGATGCATTAAATGAAATTATAAACATTGTAGACATTTGCTTACAAAATGCAAGCTAAAAATGGGTTTCGGTGGTGTCAGCAATAAAATTATCCATAGTTGCCGAGCATGACCATAATTTCCCCCAAATTCTTGCATGTGCAGCAGGGTGCAGTTTGTGTCTGGGCAACAAGAATTTGAGCCTAGGTTATCGTCATTATAATGCCATAATGTCATGAATGAAAAGTTAAAGGGGTTTCGTAGCAGACGTTATGTTTATGCCATAGATTCAGCAAAAGAATTAACAAAAGTTGATCCTTTTGGATGAATTCACCTCGGTGCTGAAAGGTTTAAGCGTACCGCACATGAAACGGAGATAAATTATAATGCAGATGACTTGTTCTGACAATTTCGCAACCCAGTTGGGTAACAAAAACACCGACTGACTAATTAATCAATCCCAACAGTTTACACCGTCCTTGCACTGAAAATGGAAAGTTTCTTTGGTATTGATCTCATATGCAATTATGATAGGTTCATTTCAATCCATTTTCATTTTTTACAGTAATATCGATAATATCAAATAATATCGATTTTTGCCCCAACACCCACGAAAAATTGTTTCGGTGCACGTGTTTGAAACATGGATCAACACTTTAATTTAGTTTAATTTGTTGCACCGGTTCCACCATTTTTCCCTTCAAGTTTTATATAGTGCAGGATAACAGTATACTATACTTATATGAAATGTCAGTGCATATCAATTGCAAAACCTCGCAAACAAAATTGAAACAATTACAATATACGCGACACAAACAAGTCCTTGCGTAATAAAATGCAACTCAGTGACAACTGAAACAGAATAGGCTTTCACTTACCTCGGCCAGAGAGCGGCTATTCGGCGATACCAACCCTTAGACAAGATCGTTTCCCGATCAATTATTACAATTTTCAACCAGCTAGTTTCAATTCCGATCGCCGATCCTAACCGGAGTCAGTGAGAGAATTTAGAAACGTGACCACAGACCGCTTCAAATTTTCCAATGCGAGGCGCGCGAACGGGGCACTGATAAACCACGCCTCCAAAATAATGCGTCACGGTTTACCGAATTATTCCCGTTAATTAATTATTATTTGTCATGAATGTATTGAAGATAGATGTATATATATTATATAATTTACGCTTTGATTGAAAAAGAAATGAATAAATTGGTTAACGGAATCAATAGTATTTCAATAATTTTACAACCAATGAGTTCATATTTTTCCTTTGTGATGTCATTGTGTTGTAGTAGCGATTGCACTGATCAATCGATTGTCTAATTCATTTGTAGCCGCCTATCTATATACAGGGTGGTAATAAAGTCCTATGCCCCCAAAAAACTTTTACATGGGCCGTAATCGGCAATTCATATGTGTGTCCGGGTCGCCAGAGTGTGTGACGTCATCTCTGATTCCGTGTCTGTGCCATGTCTGGCACCCAATTTATCTGGTTTGCCGACCACAAATTTCTGTTATGGCAGGATTCAAAATGGCGGATTACGTGTCATGCAGCTGTGATGGCATGTTGCGACCCTTCGTATTCGACCGAACACTTCATGGTGGCCGCCATCTTGTTGTCTGAGTGAGCCAGGCGAGAAATTTGTCTCTGACACGGCAACCAGAGAAAGTGACGTCACTCCTCAGACATTTGATTTGCCAATCAAAAAACCTGTTTACATCTCTGAGGCACCACGTGGATAGCCGAGCAACTCTTCTGGCTAAAGCTCAAGATATCTGGCGACCCAAGCAGACAGGTACGAAATGCCGAATACTGCCATGGTCACATATATTAAAAATCTGAATATGCAGTGACAGCAAGTCAGAGGTGCTCTATCCAATGGTGCCAAAATATTTGACCTCTGCTCTTGCCTTCAAGGTCATCCGGAACCCAACTTGGCAAATACAATAGCTACAGCAAAATTTTAAATTAATACGATGAAGAGGACATTGAAATTTGTCCAATACAGCAACTTTTAAGTGAAACGGAGCAGAGGAGAAGTGGCTGTAAATTTATTAGTTTTGGCAATTTCACGCGCGACGTGTACTGCAAAGATGACCGACGGGCGCAACCGTGGCAATTGCACACCAGGTGCGTACTGCAGGGAAAGTGACTGAACGAAATTGCCGTGCAACTGCCACGGTTCCTCCCGTCGGTCATCTTCTTTGCAATAAACGTCGCGCGCGAAATTGCCAAAACTAATAAATTTATTGCCACTTCTCCTCCGCTCCGTTTCACTTAAAAGTTGCTGAGTTGTACTAAATTCAATGTCCTCTTATCGTACTAATTTGAAATTTTGCTCTAGCTATTGTATTTGCCAAGTTAGGTTCCGGATGACCTTGAAGGCAAGTGCAGAGGTCAAATATTTTTGCACCATTGAATAGAGCACCTCTGACTTGCTGTCACTGCATATTCAGATTTTTACTGTATATGTGACCATGTAAAAGTTTTTTTGGAGGGCATAGGACTTTATTACCACCCTGTATATAAAAATGTAGCTACTTTTCGGCTTTGTCGCATAATTCCTCACAAACTACTGAACCGATTTACACAAAATTTTGGCACAGCGCCGCACATCACCCCCTGAGTGTTATTGGGTGCCCATTATACCCACCTGACTTACCTGTGAGAGGCGTAATCTTAATCGCCAAGAAAAATAGCGCCATCTGGTGGATGCAACAAACGACATTTCGTTCCAAATTCCGTTGCGTTCCAATTTCGGCTTTTCATTCCAATTTCGCTGCTTCGTTCCAATTTTTCTATTCCATTTCTAACTTTCAAAACACTGAATAACATCGGGTCGTTCAACGCAGTAGTTATTTCATCGCAAAACGCAGAATTAACTACGTGAGTATATTTCCAACTTTCCCATGGACTGTTTCCAGCCCTCTTTGGTCTCAGGCACTCAACCACTAACCATGTCGCACTAGCACACTTCAAGGTTTTAAATTCAAATAAATCAGTTAACCTTGGGAGTGTTTTGGAGCTCTCACACATATAACATGATTATTTATTAATGGATTACACAGATTCTGAAGCGATATGTCTTATAACAACCAATGTACAACAGTGAAGCACTTTTACTCTAACAACTCCTTATGTAACCAAATGTAATTTCGGATATAAAGATGTAATACAAGGGTTAAACTTTGGCCATATCTCTGTTATTTACAAGTTCGGTATTATAAATTTTATGCAAGGCATTTGTTTCCCAGCTCCCTTTGGCTGGCTTACCTCAACAGTGGGTTTATTCAATAGTCAATAGATTCAAATTATATCTTTCGGTTCTTTGTTAAACAGATTTTAAGATGAAAAAACATAATGCACAAAAATAATTGTAAAAAGCAGAACTGTCACATAGTACAGTTGAAAAATGAAATGTCGGCAGATGAACCGACTAAAATTAATATGGTTTTGTTTGTCTAATCTGTTAGTTTATGAGCTGTATACTTATTTGCAATATAACATTCCCATATTACACAGCATTGTACGCCATCAGGGGAAACACGATAAATAATTGAATTCTTAAAAGAAGCTATCTACACTATGGTCTTTAAAATTCTTAAATAATTGTAAAACGGCAGAACAGTTGTCTGGTGCCCCTCAGCAACACCGACGATATTAAATATGGAAGTCAACACTTCCTAAACGACATGGAGGCAAACTGGCATGACATAGGCATACAAAAACTGTTATGGCGCCTACAAAAAGCATCAACCGAAAAGGCAATTATGTAGAAAAACAGCTGGATGTTCTAGCTTTAAAATGACAAACTATTTAAAAAATAAACGTTTCTTTTTATTTCTCAAAAAAGGGAACATTACTTTTGGAATTGCCCTCGTAAATAGCCTTCAGTCTCACGATGCTTAACACGGTTGTGTCCGCTGCGATCTGCCATTACTGTTTGAGTCTGCCATCTTGCCCAGCACCAGCAACTCACGAGGACACCCGGGAATAATTGTCCAAGCCACGCCTGGTTTACATATAACCAAAATCAGAGCATTCTGATTAATGATGGTAAGAAATGATGTGACCAGAAACTTACAAGAATTTCAAGCTATATTACAAACTTTCTTCACATTTTTTCGACAGTCACTACTTCCTATCAAGACACAATCTAGAAAAATTATAAACACCATCTCAACATTGTAATACCAATGCTGAATTATGGATGTAAAGTTAGGAATTTCTACTGCAAGAGTACAATATACAGTATATAAACTATCAGTACAAATGAATTTTTATTATAGAATACTAGTCATACACCATTTCATTTTTAAGTTTAATCAATGATTAGCAAAAAAAGCAAATTTCAATGTTTGAACAAGTTCATATAAACCTTATTGATAAAACTAATTTTAATATTACAGTAGAGTCCCGGTTATCCGATTCCCGGTTATCCGATGCTCCGTGTTAACCGCGGTGCATGTCACAACCGAGGGCTCCGTGTTAACCGCGATATCACCGCGGTTAACACGGAAATACTCGGATAAACCGGTCGGATAAGCCGAAATTTGGACGACCGTCAGTGTTTTGCCACGCCCAACAAAGATTCAGTTGCTCTTCAGACAACAGAGGCATAATGTAAATATGTTTAGACATGTAAAGCACATACATTATATGTATATACAGTATGAACAGTACGTAGTACGTACAGTGCCCGTAAATTGTAAAAAGAAAATTGGGCGATGCTCCGTGTTATCCGCCGTTTTGATTGTCCGCAGAAGGCTGAGCCCCGACCCCCCTCGGATAATCGAGACTCCACTGTATTCTCAATTATCTAATTCGTGTCAAATAATAAAAATAACTTATAACCTCAAGCAAACTTTAATTTTGAAGCACATGTGTAGTTAACTTTATTCCAATACAGTATTCACCTTGACAAAAATCATCAAAGTCTTTAAATAATTTGTAAAAAAATATCCCACAAGGGGATAATTAAACACCCATCATAAAGATTGCTGTGCAATCAATCATTTTTTGGTTTTACATCAGCCTCATCTCGCTTTGTTTTTTTAAGACAGCGTTTAAGCCAGAGCATAACTGAAGCCAATGGCGAATTCCCTTCCTTGTCCGGATTCACAGCCACCAAACTGCAAATGAAATAGGTTTCAATGTAGGTTTTCAACCATAGTAACATTCCAAATACAAAATAATTAAAAGCCCTCTAGCTACAAACAGAAACGCGATACATGAACGTGTCATTTTTCCATGACATGTAGACCAAGCTCACATACCGAGGGCACAAAAGCAAAAGGGGTTAAGTGCGCTTTTGTCAATTTCACAGGAGCGAAGATTAAAGACACGATTTTCTTATGAAGCCTATGGAATTAATTGTAGAAGTTTGTAGAAATTGTGCATTTAAAGTAGGAATTTAAAACAATGGTTTGCACCATTGAAAAGTACGGACTTTTTTACATTGGAAAACATAAAAAAAACGAAAAAGGACTTAAATCGACTTAACCCCTTTTGCTTTGGTGCCCTCGATACACTAAAATGAAAACTCACTTTATACAGGGTGATTCAGGAGGAATAGTAAACATTTCAAGGGGTGATACTACATCACATTTGCAACCAAAAACGCCATATAACGCGATGGGGCAATTCGGCATGGTTGCTGAGATAATGCGATTTCAATAAATATCGATATTTTGGTACCTTTGCCTATAAAAACGCCTGTATCTTCGAAACTATTAGTTGCACGTCAACCAAAAAAAATTCCATTGGAAAGTCCATGAAATTTGGATGGGAACCGTGCAATTTCATTATTGTACCAACAGTATTTCAAGGTAGTATGTAGTTTCCAAAATGGTAAATGTCATTTTTCTTAAAATTGACGATTTCTTGCGGCTCTCATAACTAGCTGTACGTATGACCTACAATGTGTTATACGTCATGAAAACTGCACCATACAGTAGTGAACCCATGGCCAAAATTTTACAGCATTCCGATTTACCGTTTGGGAGAAAAGTACATATGAACTGCAAATAATTTATCGCACAATGCTTAATTTTGTATGGAACAATTTGGTATTCGATTTTGCTAAATCGCCTGCTGCTAAGCTTTGATATATGGTGTTTTTGGTTGCAAATGTGATGTAGTATCACCCCTTGAAATGTTTACTATTCCTCCTGAATCACCCTGTATAAACATGTTGCAGCAAGGAAGACTAACAAAAAATAATTATAAACACTACAAAGTGTTCCCATATATATTTCTACGTTTGCAGGTTATTATTTAGAAAAACATGAAAATACGTAACTATAACAGTTGCAATGCTGTAAGTGCTTAGAGTAAACTGTTGTCTTGTAACCCCACCCTTACTATACTTAATTAAAATAAACAAATAAGCCACTAATTGTAGGAACTAGTACTGTTATATTAGAGTTGACTTTTTAAATTCTGTCTGGTTCTATAGTAATCTGTTTGACTCCTATTTGATGGAAATACCAATTCTAGTGCATAAGATAGCATCGTTGACATATTTTCTGCATTATCTACTTATCAAATCCATGCTGTGAAACAGATGAATAAGAATTAATTTTTGGTTGCAAATTTTTCATTAATGCAGGTGGAACAAATGGAAATTACACACCAAGCAGAAGTATGTACATGAGCAGTGCACATGTTTTGATTATAATTATCTGTAATTCTGGTTGAGAATTTGCTTCTATGCAATTCAAACTACGTTACTTTTCAATGATGTATCGAAATAATTTCAGGTGGGACTATTTGAACTAAAATGTCAAATAAAATTACATCATACTCTTCAGAAGGACGCTATAAACAATTTATAAAAACTGGCATTACATGGAAAAATATATTTTCACTTCCATTTCGAGGCTTGATAATTATCAAATTGATCGCCATTGTATTGAATAATACAACGGGAATCAATAACGCTTGCACAACCTTGTAAATTGCAATAATTTCTGCACCTTGAAACGCCTATCATACTAACTTTTTGTTATGAAGATATCATTAATACTCTGAACATTGTTGTAGAGCTTAAACAGGCTAAATATACTTGTCGCCCAATAACAAAACTTCAGAATAGAAACCCTATTTCAGAACGAACAGTGTCATGTTAGGTGACATGTTTACATATAAAATAAAAACAGGTTCTGTTAATTTCATTTACGAAAATGACATTCCTACACTTCGAAATTTTTTCTGCAGAGTGGAAATTGCATTCTATGTAAATGCGCGTCATATTGTATTACATACCTTCGTGTGGTGATGTTATGAAGAGGTCCAAATGCCAACGCAACCACGGTACAAACTAAGCAAATCACATTGTATGGCATACTGAAGTCAGGTGTCGGTAATGATACTAGTAAAGTTTCCGTGTAGATTCGAATGAAGTGACTCTTTTCGGTCGAGGTAAATCTGGTTAAGCAAAATTATGCTATAATATAGCTGGGGAAAATATGAAATTCGGGGCTGTACTCACAATGATTGCAACATGGATGATGATGTATGGGGTGGGGTTGTGTAATTATCTGCTGCATCAAGGATTGCAGAAATAATAGCTGATCCAATGTGGAAACCATGATTGGCATCTGGTGGATGCTCAGTCCATTTCAAGAAAGCTCGCTGAAATCGCATGCTTATTTCCAAAGTTGAATTTGGCGGAACCATAACTATCATTTCCAAATGTGCCGGCCATTTCTTGCCATTACCAGGAATGATATGCAGTTGCACTGCATTATCATGGAAGCGACAAAATTATTATTATTCAAGCTACATCTACCTACATGAATAGTTAAGGCATTAGACAATAAACAGGCAAAACGCAATCAAATTATACAATTTTGGCCGTGAGGTCAATACAGATAGAATTTTATCCACTGACCTGGAGCAAGAAAGTGAACCACGTTATTATATAAATCATTCTATTTTAAATTTAAACAGCTAGTCACACTTGGTGCTAACATTATATGTACGAATAAGAGTAAGATATAGTAAGGTTGCAGTGTAAAATAGCACTATGGACATTTGAATTGACAATTAATTGGTGTCGATTTCTGTAGAGGGTTAATTATGATGACGACGTTTTAAAAAGATGTTATTTTAAACGAGTTCATACTAACTCAGTAAATATAGTTCGTGAATTAGTTAAGAATCTTATCTTTGATTTTAAGAATTCCATTATATTTATCCATAACTGCAACTTCTATCTTAAAATTTAATTTAAACTTAGAAACAAAGAAATAGTTATCCCTCTGAGGAGGGCAGAAATAAAAACAGCAACAAAGAAATAGTTCAAAAGGTATATTTATATGGCATGCATATTTTTAAAAAGATTACGCTGTTTTTCGTGATATTTGTTTTCAAGTCACCCTGACATTTTTTTGAAACATGCAGCAAAACTGATCACACTAACAGAATAATTGAATAAACAAATAAATATAGTATATCTCTATACAGTAAGGTGTTGAACTACATATATATTTAAGTGAGTGAAAAGCAAAATGAGAAAATTATATACGTACATGGCGTCACAACTTTATTATTGGCAGTCACTTGCAAGGTGTGGAAGTAGACATGAGCAAACCATGGAATATTTTCCAAATAAGTTATCTTTACCGCATTCTTGGGATGAGTGTTGCGTAGTTGACAACTAATTCCTCCATTATCTCTACCATAACCTATGAACAGAAAATGTCTTAAAAAATTCTCTATCTTATTTTTGTGATTTCAATTTTGCATATATTCGATGTTTTCTATGTAATGCCACTTAGGCCCCATATAGTTAATTAATAGATTCCCGTCCGGAAATCTACAAAAATGGATGCGCGCGCGCGGTTTTTATTTTTATTTTTTATTTTAAATCGCAAATAATTTGTACGCGAAGTGGCGCTGAAACCTCGTCATTAAGCCCTAACCCAGATCACCATCACGAAATCTCCATTAGTTTTGCCTATAAAACGATCTGACTCGCGTTTCTGTGTGTTGATGCGGACACGGGGTAGAGTTTTTGCTTTTTCAGTCGTATTTTGATGAATAAAAATTTTATTTTGCTTGAAAAAAACCGGTGCGCGCGGGGACGGGAATCTATTAATCAATTATATGGGGCCTTATGTATATCATGTTGCAAACAAAGTTGAAAACTATTTATAAATAAATGCACAAAAATGCAATGTATATTAGAATAAACTGGATATTGCATTTAGCAACTACAATTTAGTATCAGCAACATTGCACTGTTTATCAAGTCAATCTTTTCGGAATGAGAAAACAATAGTAAGTAATTTGTAAACATTTAGTCAAACAAACTTGTAAAACTGGGTTACAACAGTCAATACAATAAGAAAAGAGCAAATAAAGAAACTACTGTACTTTTGGATAAAAGCTAAAGGTATAGGCATATTTACCAGTAACAAAACGGTTGGCGAATATTGTAGGCGGAGAAATATTTCCATAGACAATTGGCTTTTTATAGGTGGCAGCAAGGTTGAAATATGGAACCTCAAGTCCAAACACCTTTTTCAAGTCGTACACAGCCAACGATTGTCCACGGTACCCATTCACAGTCTGATGTGGTGAAGGATTCAAATGAAATTCAGTCTGTTGAAGAGACAAATTTATTTCCACATCTCCATTTCCGGAATAATAATAACAACATATCAAAGTATTGCATACCTGACTATCAGAAACGTCAACATACACGGAACTCGTAGTTGCTATTGGACATGAATTGAACAGTGCATACCCAAACAATTTCTTAAACGACCAATCTGGAAAAGTATACAGTAGATAAAATCAGAATATCAATTAAGTAAGATGGGATATTTGCAGTACAAGCCTTACCCATTTTATCACCTGTGTGCCTGGGAAGTTCAAATACAAGAGACAATGATTGTGTCAGTTCAAGGAACATAGATCCACATTGATTCTCATTCGTGATCTAATCAGAAAGCATCCTGTTAATAGACAGTCAAGCGGCAGATGATGAACATTTCATGCTGCTTACATCACAGACTCGCCTCACATGAACTCCTAATGAGTGATAATGGGTATTAAATATTTTTGGAGCATTCAAGAGTGTAGCCAACCCAGCCTGTATAAAATAATATTCTGCATTACGTGATAGAACATCACATTTAACTTGATAAACAAATTAATCGTTGAAACAGATATGGTTTTTAACAATTTAGTCTTAACAACTGACAAAAAAACAATTTTTATCAACTTACTTTGACATCGCAGGGAAGAATTTTCTTCCATGGAGTTAAATTTTCGGTGCACACTATTTCATTGGGCAGAGCAGAATATCTCACGTACGATGAGTTGTGATTGCCTTTTTTAGTAACTCCCCATGGACGAAAAGAAATTTCCGGCTGAATTGTATTGGAAGCATCAACGAAATTAAATGATGCACAGAACAGTCCTGATAAAGCGCCATTCAACGCCAACCAAGTTGCATCCACACTAGAAATGAAGCAATTATGACATACTTAACATTACAAACAGCCAACAGTAACATAGAGAATTATGAAAACTTGGATAGCCTCATTAGCTATGTATTTGATTCCAATTTGGTTGTTCATTAGATTTTTTTCGAAGAAGCCAAACTTCATGATTTTTAATCGACAATTAATAATTATCACTTGCGAACAATATGCAACAATACATTTATAAAAAATGGAATTAATATAGGCATAGACCACAAAAAGGTGCAAATAAAAAATAAATTACCAGCTGAACTCAAAAATCAAGTAAAAGCAAGATGGACACATATTAATGAAATCTTTCTATAATATAAAAATGTAAGACAACATAGCATAACTTATTTGGTTTAATACTACTAATACGTGGTATCAGAATATAGCAGGCTATGAAATTCAATTAAGTTTGCATAATCCGGGTGTATGGAATTTATATAAAGAGTGTTCCGCGCAAAGTTTTGTTTCAAGTGCACCAAATTAGTTAGTTACCAAAATGATCGACATGGCATGTGAGGCAAACTTTCAAAGGCTTTCATGGAATGAAACATTCACCACTATTTTAGTTAAAAGTACGTATTCAGTTTCAATGAAGTTTCGGCTGAAGCTGTGGTACGCACCACAAAAGTCAAACATGTTTATAATGAAATCCATTTTGTTTTTCCTGATACAATAAATCACCCGGCACAAGGGAATATGAACAGGTCTATAATTCTGATTTTTTTTCTGAATGAGAATTCTAAATTGGGGGTTGAATAGTAACTCATGCAATGAAATCAATATTTCGAATCTGTTACATAGACTTTCCTTGAAGGTCACTAGTGTGAGAACTTCTGAACAGCCGACTCTAAAATGCAGAAAGTGAATTTCAAAAACTGAACACACGTATACAAAATCTGTGGGAATAGCGCAGTGAAGTCATGTGTAATGTACATATGCTGTCAATATTATTTGTACAACTCGGTTCCTCTTGGCATGTGGTTCAATTAATATTGTATAAGAAAGAAATAAACGTACTCCTGTGTGTGCTCTTCGAACCAGGCCCAAACTTGGGCACCTGGAGGTGCATCTTCAACTGGATAGCCCCAATTTTGGTGTTTCCATTGCCCTTGAGTCAAAGTGAGGTGAAGTTCCCAAACATTGAACTGGTGCAACACATTTCCCAGAGACTTCGGAAATAACCGGTAATGTTTTGCTGTAAAAACCAATAATTTAAGCTGAGCTGCAGCGTGCGTTTTGCCGAGATAACAAATTTTGCAATTTTCTCACGGATGCTGCCAGGTGTTTCCAATCGAGTTGTAAATTGAAAATGAGCGTACAAATGTCCACTCGGAAGCGGTTTTATCAGAAGTTCTTCGTTAAAAGTATCGTCTGATTTTGCCCCCTCTGAAAATACGAGTAATATGCCTAAAATCGTTACTATTCTACGGTACCGACACAACTTTCG
>WWPM01010767.1:0-12477 GCA_023279145.1 Glomeris maerens | reverse complement strand
AAAAAAAAACAAGTGCAGAACCAGTACATTGAAAATCGATAACGTAAGCTCCATATAAGGCAAATGCGATTGCAGAGGAAAATATGAAGACGCGACCTGCACCACTCAAGAGGCTCATTTTCAGTGACAGACGCCTGTATCGCATCGTGTCACTCTACCAAACCCTCAAAATTGCCATCCATTTCCGTCTGATTTTTGTCAACTATCCACCATCCACATAAGCTGGCAAAACAGCACGCTGCATCTGCTGGCAATATACATAGGCTCTATTCAACACGATTTCCCATAATCAATCAGATTCGACCTCCATTTTCAAGCTCCAACGAATGCTGAAACAGGTAACTTTGAATGAAATCTCCCCTATGCCGTTCATTGAGCCTGTCGAATAAAACATGGCTGTACCTTTCTCCGGTCCATGAATTTCTGAGCACAACTTCAAAATTTGTAGTTTGAAGGATATACGTACTACAGACGGAACTGCATCAAGTTATAGCACTTTCCCCGTAATACAAGTTTCGAGCTCCAGCACATACAGTGTAGTTTGATCAGCTAGGCCAGTTGAATGATATGTGAAGGCTACTGATCATTTCCATGAAAAGCAATTCAATAATCCGATAAATGTCAAAATGTAATCTTGCAAAATGTCATTACTCTCAATAATACATATTTAGACATGCACTGTGAAGATATTACGCCTTGCAGTTGAAACAGAACATTAAACAGGGCTGGATACTATATTTCAAGCAAAATTTAATATTGACACAGTTGTATAGGATAGCGCACTTTGCTACCATTATTTTGTCAGATTACAAATCGCATACTTATCTTTAAAAAAGAAAGCACAATATATCTTCAATCCGATCTATTTTTAAATTGATTACGAGATCAATGTATCAGTGCTGGGAATAGACAATCTCCAGGAATAAACAGTAATGCCACTATCAACATGGGTTGCCTGATGTAAAGATGGCAAAAGAATGTCAAATAATGCTGCACATGAAAGCTTCAAAACAAAGTCTTTTGATAGGCAACACACATACGCATACAATCATAGTTTTTATTTTTCCATTGCAAGATGTAGGAAAAACGGAAGATATCCGAAATATGCCAACTTGTCTTGCATTCCGAGTCGGAGTCGATGGCAACCATGCAAACCAACATTGGATTACGGAGTTGTGCGTTTGTATTTTTGTTCCAGCCTGTTGCAGTTTGCTCGGAGGCCCAACCGCCTCATTTGTAAGATGGGAGTCTTGTGGGGAGGATGCTGACCCTGGGCTTGTAGGAACCCCCACACGTGTCGAGTCTTGCGCATACTTGCGCAGTGTTGCGAGGCTGCAGCCCAATAATGCAATTACGTGGGAATCATGCGGTATAGCACCCCTGCCAGGGGAAACATCCAACAGCTATACTGTACAGGCAAGAAATAAAATCCGAAAAGAAAACGAGAATTCCACGCAAAAAGCTTCCCACCATCACAACATGCCAAACGTTGTCTTCCTGTCGAAGGTAGATGAAGCACGAGTTGTAAACCAAACCAGGATTAGAACAAGCAAGCAGTAATTATGGGATTATTTTTGTGACTTTTTTTAGGCTGAAACAAATTTTGAGAAAGAGACTGACCAATAAAAGTCAATACATTTTTACTATTTCAAATGCAAAGTGAATAAGATACCTAACAATATACGAAATGAAAGTGGTATAATTGTACGCAAGTTCATCAATTTGCTACTGGCAAATATCCAATGAACGCTTTTTATTTTAAGCGACAAATAAAGAATAAAGAAATACGGTTTAGGAAAAAAACGTTCTGACAATATGTGTTGTGAACGTTGCTTGGGCTTTGATCACTGCACATGATGTTATTGAAACTTCTTTTCTTTCATTGCAAAAGCCAGGAGCTTTTTTAAGAGAAAAATGCACTACCAACTAATTATAAAATTGTGCAAAATGCACTATTACCTACAAAGTCTTATAGAGACACATTTCAGATGAAATGAGCATAAAATACACACGGTTGATTCTATCAATATCTCACATACTTCCCACTCTTTCTTATTACACTTTTTTCAATATTTCAGCTTTTAATAAGATCGTTCACAACGATCTCTGGCAATTCATCCAATAAAAAGTCTTATAAACGAATGTGCATTGTTTCAGGCTATGGATATTATCGCAAGGTTTACATTTAAAGCATTAAGGTCGAGAAAAGAAACCCCACTATTCAACTGATGAACTGAGTATCGAAACTCATCATGAAATCAATTACTTAAAATTGCAGAGAGTTCATGGCGCGATTAAAATTCATGAATGGCTCTAAGGGTGGGCATTTTCGATGATGTCATGTGCTGATGCTCCCTTGTCAATTATTGCAGGGGGAAATAATGATTGTTGGCTCCAGACTGTCACTCAACTGGGGTCATGTCTGTCGTCTGCACCCTCAAACACCACATGAATTAATTATGTAATGGAACCAAGCCTCCTACTCTTTATGTGGATAAATTACACCATTTCCAAAATAGCAGCTTTCTTCTTGCTCGCTAGACATTTGTTTTGCTCCACTTGTCCTCTGCGCAACTGTGTCATTTCTCAAAGTCCGCCCGCGAGCCGGCCTCTTCTCTCGGAAGATGCGATCAAAGATATGGACATCATTTTGGAGAGAACCGAAGACACATATATCGTAGCCTATCCATAGACTATCTTGGTGTTGAAACAACGCGTGACGCGACCACGTGGTCTACAGGCATGAAAGTAACCATATTAAGAAACGGGTGCCAAGATGGCGATGTGAATGAGTCTCGGTCGGCACGTTTCAAGAAGGTGTTGATAGGCCGGGTCTTGGGGTTGACAGCCTCAGAAGATATAGGAGCACATGCTTGTTTGTACGTCCTTGCGCGTAATGTACACTCTAGTAGTATATACAGTCGTCGTCAGACATCAAACAAAAACTTCTTGACTACACTTGCACAACAGTACACCGATGCAATGCTAGGCAGCAAACTAGGAGTGGAGCAAGGCATGTTGGCCACTAATGAGTGTAGTGTACAGATTGCGGATCGCGTGACCACATCTGAGCAGCAACTCGAGATCATCTTACGATTGGACGTCATAGACGATCGAGTGAAGGCTATCTGATTTAGCCACGATAAGCTTTTAATATTTGGTGCACGCAAGACAACACGGCCACATATACAGGGTGTTCCATAAGTCTGTTGTCACTGCCACCAAATTAGAATGCTTCCTTTCATGACCGAAATTTATGAATTCTGAAGAATGTTTAGTGCTGAAATTTCTTTTCTGCACTAGAGCTACGATTTCAAACAATTTGTTGATTGGCTGGCTTCAGAGGTCTGACGAATGTCACACCATCTTATGGTTAACTTCACGTTGCTTGCGCACCAAAGTGTAACCCCAATTATTTTTATTGCATGCATTCTTCTACTGGTGGAGTTCTTTTTAAAGAAAAGGCTACATGGAAAGTTCAGCACTAAATAAATGCAGTATACCCTATAGCTATACATTTAGTGCTAAAAATATTTCCAGCACTTGCAACATCGGCACTTCGAGCAAAAATTCCACTCCCTCACAGCTGCACTCTTACAATGCCTCCTTCTGCACAACCTTACAGAGGTCAACGGCAACGAAATCTCTAAAGGTCTGCTTTGTCAACAATATTGATATATGCGTGCAACTACCAAAGCCAAATATATTTCATTAGTTGAAATAGTAAAAGAAAATAAATTCAATGGCAATTAACATTTTCTCAATGGAACATGTATGCCTACATGCAAAATATTTGGATTGCAATTTGGCAAGACCTTGGTAAGACGAAATGATAAACACCAGGCTGCTAATCCAGCAAATCAAATCTAGTGCGCCAATACATTACGTGGGAAAGGATAATAATATTGCTGTGCGCATTACACTTAATTCAATTCCCTTGCTTCATGCTGCATCAAGAGCAATGTGATGCAGGCTTACATGACAGACTCAATGCACATTTTAAATTGTAATTTTGTCTACAGTAATTACAATGTACTTATTTTTCAAACTTAAATCGTCTAGAACAATTTCAACTGCATCTAAACTAAGATCCTCACCTTATTACACCTGGGTCACACACACCAAACACGTGACTCAACTAATACAGCAATAATAATGCAAAGCACATCTAAGCTGTCTTCATTTACTTTTTAAAGAATTTCTTCCTTCTCAAGATTCGAAGTATTTTACGTATTTTTTTGCATTATGGAAAAATACGTAAATGAGAACGAATGTTTGCTTTATCAACAGCCAGTCAATATATTAAACAAGGAAATTATAACAAGTGAAATCAGGTAGTTAATACAATTTCGCAAAATATCACATTTCATCGGAGATGTAATCTGAAGAAATGCTGAAAGGTTTCAAATGGTAAAAATTCGTTTTTTATTGAATTATTTTCTCAACATCAGCTTATTTACCCCAGAGCTCTAAAAGTAACATATATGAACACTAATTCGTATCGATTTCATATCATCCTGCGTTAAAATCAATGGCAGAGCGAACAGCACTTTCCTACGTATTCAAAGCATTAAGTGTCTCCCCTACTTAACTTTTGAAATTACCCTGTTAAAAATTACATTTTACCGCTATTTTCCTAGAAATATAGCAACATGTCTAATACACATTGTGGGCCACGAGTTCAAAGCAGTACCATATTTCAACAAGCATATAGCCTGTTCTCCAAATGCCTTCCTAAAAATTGCGTGTTGGATTTTTGGCGCTGAAACAATTAGAAAGGACATTTGATGGTAACATGCAAAATAAAACCAAGTCTATATAAAATAAGTGCACCGGGCTATGTTACCGAAAAAACCTTTAACCCGTTAGTTCCCTTAATATTCCATAGAACAAGGATATTATGCCCCGCTTATTCAAGTCGTTTCTGTAGCTCAACAATAGTAAAAGAACGGTATTTCAAAAATATGGGGGACTATATCCCACAGTGCTATTTTGCATGCATTAACACTCAGAAATTTGAAAGAATAACGTGCAATGCATCAATATTTAGAAGATATTTACTTAATCTTCAATACAGACATGCTTTTCCGTCTTGAATAAAAGTGTAGGCAATTGTTTCAAGAATGAAGTGTAAAAAGCATCCGATTTTTTATATAAATCTCGGCGTTTCATTTTTCAAAACGGCCAATAAATGTTTGGATTAGAGAAGGAAATCAGAAATGTCTTCAAAGTAGTCAATAATCTGGGAAGATGGCAACATCCTGGACAAATCTTTTAACTCAGCGAGTCTGACTTTCCAAAAATTCTCAGATTGCAATGATCTGC
Source organism: Glomeris maerens (assembly GCA_023279145.1). Taxonomy (NCBI): domain Eukaryota; kingdom Metazoa; phylum Arthropoda; class Diplopoda; order Glomerida; family Glomeridae; genus Glomeris; species Glomeris maerens. Next base: position 7,152 of record WWPM01010767.1, on the reverse strand, counting down.
CCTATTATCGACAGTGTACAGGATCCAATGTTACTAAGTGAAAAAATCGGAAAATAGGGTGTGCAGCATATCCTTTCGATTCACTGTATGCATGGTTACATCATACGATTCTAAATTAATGATTCAGCATGGCTGTTAATTTCCCAACATGTGAAGAATAATTTTCACAAAGCCCCCATGAAATTGACTTATGGTCCACAAAAGAGGGGGAAGGTTGATTTTTGATAGCTGAAGAAGGGAGCCACGTACGAAACACACACACATACACTCACTCTTTGTAGCATATTGCTCTGATGTGCACATAGAGGGGTCGTCGGACGACAAACACAACAGAACGGATCCCTTTCGACACGTAAATTGATAATAGGAGCAAATCGATATTTCCACCCGCATATAGTCCAGCCACTGCAGGTTTTTGCCTGCTAATCAGACACAGATCTGAGCAAGTTATCGTTTACGTCATCTTGCTCATTACCGGTTAGTGCGAATCGTAAAATTACTGCCTATGCGAGCAACAATACCGCAATCGATAAATATATACCCTACTATAGTGGTTTACTGTGTATATACTCCATCTAGAAAGCTAGCAAACGCTCAGTTAGATACCGTATCTGAGATTGAACCATATATTTGGTGGAAAACCGCTTCCCAACGTCATTTTAAAAGCTCTGTTCAAGAAAACAATCTGCAGGGGTGATAGAAATACACATTCAATGGTATAGTTTCAGTTGAACAGCATTTCCTTCAGTATCCTAGTCCTCATCCTCACATTTCCATTGAATTGCTGATGCGACAAATTAGTTTTTCAAATAAGGTAAAAGTCTTCCTTAGGTCCTAGGGGAAAACATACACACTTCCAGACAAAGTTGGCATGCATCAAGCAATCACCAATCACAGTATCTCTACCTAACAATAGATAGCCTTGAATAATATGTATTTAGATCAATGTGATAATGGAAAACATACAGTTTCCTCAATGAGTTGTCATACATAAAGGAAAGTGCAAAACCAATTTTCCCTTCAAAAGGGCCTGGTTAATTGCTTTAACTGTTCATTTTCACTGGCAGACCATACCTATTCTTGTAATAAACAGTTTATAAACTGCCATTAAACTGAAATTAAAAATTGTTTCCAACATTATAGACATCTGTAAGTATAGTATACTTAAAAAAAATTATATATGTAGTGAAGTATTAAAGTATCTTCAATGATTTCCATTTAATAAACAGTTCTACCTTAATTATACTTAATGAAAACATAATTTAGACTATGACATACGGTGTGCATCAATGTATTTAGCAATACCATATGTCTTCCCCAGTATGGCCCGAGTGTAAAATTGTGTATTTAAAAAATTGAACTTTGGATTGGCTTTCAACTGGCAAAACAAAACATATCGAGCAATTTAAGGATCACATAAATTGAATTGCATGATCGACTCTCGAAACGAAAGTTCAAAATAACTGACAATTGGGACAAACAACACGGAAATAAATCAATTATGTGCAGCTGTTACAGGGTGCAATAGCAGTTAGAAAGCGATAGTATATTTATTTTCGTCTCACTGATTTGTTGACTCCTATAATGTCATTAACGAGTAGCACTCTCCACTATAGAGAACAATACGTTTCCGTTTCAATTCATCGTATGTTTTGCCAACTTTTTTATTTCTCCAAACAGACAAGTTATTCGTCAATATGTTGCCTTTCATCACTGCAAATGAAAAATGGAAGCGGCGAAAATCGGTGGCAAAGAGGAGCAATACTTCGTTTTCAGCGCTCACTGCACGTTTTGCTCCATGCTGCACGTTTCGTATCCTGGTTATGACAAGCTCTGCGAATGGCACAAAGGGCCAAAAGCACAATTGACATAAAAGTCATTACGTCAACTGCAGATTTATGATCGTGAACATAATTGCCACCAAGTTTTACCCTGTTCCTATATAAAATGCCTGACCAAAGTTATATACACACAGACCAAGCTCCTTTCACACCAGAGGATAAATGCAGCTCTATATTTACATTTACAATTTTTCCCTCATTACCAATCTCCGTGTAAACATGGAATTGATTCGCGAAAAGAGAGGTTCAAAGTGAATGTGAACAAAACGCAAAATTAATCCGTTAGCATTATGATTGCAATCCAGCTTGAGGACAATTTTTTAATGTCGCTTACTACACAAGCTCTGCTAAGTGTAGAATGTAAATAAATAAACTTAACAAAGATCAAAGATTTTGTTTTGCTATGGTAATTATGCAAAAGAGAATAAAAAATACCGAACCAAAATAAATGCAGTAACATCATTAAAAATGAATTATTCTGAATATATCGACAAGATCGAGATATACGAGTAGATATAAGGAAGGATATATAACATACAATTAAGATCCTTAATGGGAAAGTTAATACCACGCATGCAAGTACTGTATAATCCCAATTATTATGTGGGTCGAAGTCAGAGTTTCATTCGTATAAATCTACGCATATCTAACATTATTTGATAGGCATAAAAATGCTTGCAACAATAGAGATTACAATAATAAATGTGGCTGTAGTTTAATAAGAGTTAAATTATTAAAATGACTTCCATTGTAAGATAATAAACTTCACTGCCTTGACTTAATGAAATTTTTATCTGAACGGATATGCATTTTAGGGCAATTTTGAACAACTGTAAAGGTTTCATCATATCTACGGTTCTGAAGCAAAGCAAATGATGCTCCCTGTTAAAATAACATGAAATTTACATATGGGTTATATTATAAATGTTGTAAACTTCAGTAGTATCCACATCGAGCTAATTCATTTTGTGCGTACACAAAATGCCCAGATATGATGTATAATAGCCAAATAAAATATTTTACGATTTTTCCCCTTTTTGAATGTACAAAAAAATCAGCACGCTTCAGGCCTACAAAGATCATAAGTAATGAATTTATGGCATACACTGTTCCATTTGTTCATTTCAATTAATAATGTGGGTACTTTGCCTTTGGCTACATGAATGTTACGAAGAAAGCAGCTCCTGAAAATTGGAAAATTATGTAAGTTGCATACTTTTCGTATCTGTAACATTTGCGTAGAAGTGTAAATAATAAAAAATAGTGGGTCGTTGAATGTTTCCATCTTCAGCTAAACAGAACAAGCAGTGCCAAGTTTTGTCGCAGCAAGCACATACATAGAAAGAGACAAAGGGAGAGAGGGAGAAAGAGAGAAAGAGAGAAAAGCAGTTGTATAAATCTATGTGAATATATCCGGGTATACTTCGTTATTATTCCTCTCCCTTGTAAGCCGTAAAGTAAAAACTTTGACTTTTTCACTTCCTTATGTGTTCAAATGAAAGGAACGCAGTTTTATCAGGACTTCAAAAAATCCAATAAATTTTTCACAATTCTCCTGTCATTCTATGGAAGGTAAATATTTCACCGCATTACAGCTGACGTTATAAAATCAACGTGGAGATCTAAATACATTAGCCAACTTTAAATACACAATTATTACTACTATGTAGAGAAATTAGTTCAACATTGTTCTTCAAGAAATTACATACTTTAAGCAATTCACGGTACGTATTAATTATCTTGCACGAATTGCATAATTTCTTTGCATGTAATTTCACGCATATTACCAAAAAGAGAATTCACACTATCTTACTATGACATTTTACACAATGGATTTTGTAAAAAAAGTGCATGCAGATCAAAAGTTAGTTTACGGTAACATTAAACTTTACGCAGTTAAAATTGGCGAGAAATACAGCATATTAAAGACAAGTGAGAAGTTTCATCTTACATTATAGTGAATATAAGCTTCCCTTCAAGTAATTACAGCTCTGAATTATATTCATCGCTTTACGAAATGTAATAAGCAACAAATAATGCAACTTGATGTTCAGTGCTATATGCAAGGTATCCATCTACATCCTTCTCCACCTCATTTAACCATGCACCACATATTATTACTTAGAATCATCTGAAGCAGAAAGATTATTAGATTTTAAAGCCTCCGAGAGCCTTAGGCAAGGCAGGGGTCTTAACAGTTCCTTAATTTCCACTCAGCTAATTTTTAAAGCATTCCACTTCAAACATGTTGATGAATAATTATTTCACTAATTAAGAAGCTCCATCTGGGTGCGAAGAAATTCCCCAGTAGATATTGCAGCTCAATGATTTTCAATAGCAGGGGATAAACATATCTTTTGGTGAAAATCTGAGAGTTGGAGCTAGATGCCAGTATTCGGCGTCTACTAGCTTGGGTTATTGCATGATTGACTTGTGGGTTGATATAGGGAAAGGAAAGAGAGAAAAGAACGCCGAAAATCCCACAGTAAACACGTTAATGGAAATTCCAAGAGGGAGCGAGTAGCAAAATCCATTCTCAAACAAGGACAAAGTTTGGGAGCCCTCGAGCTGCCAAGCCGTTTGCATCCTATAAAAGCAGCCACAGAATCACGAACAGAGAGCAGAAACGTCACCATAACGACGAAATATTAACAGCCCCATGTAATATTTGTCCACGAAATGTTGCCAAACTCCCCTATATACAGCAACGCCCAAGTCGCCACTGCACAATAAATAATATAACGTGTGACTGGTAGAACCATGAGTCACGTGACATGGGCGCCTCAAAGCTTCAGATCCTGGTTTCAGTCACCACCAAATTGCGATTCAGAACGTTTATGACTACTAAAAAACTTATTTCTTACATTTAATTCCGCAGTACATTGTGTAAACTGCAGTTTTCTGCACTTCCATAAAAAGTGGTAAATATAAGAATTATGTATTTAATGTAGGCCCATTAAGCGATTAAATTCCCCAAGGTTCTATGCTGAATCATTTGAAAACTGTTCAATCATAGTTTCAGTGTCGTTGAAAATAAAACCACCCGAATTGAAAACTTTAAAAAAGCAGATAGCAGTTATTTGTCGCTTATTTAGATAATGTGCTGTTAACGTGAAATGTTTTGACATTTTGGTATATATAGAAGCCGAGGTATAAACATTATACGTATTTGAAAATTTTATAGAATAGACATTTAAATTTCAAGCTTCTACAAACATGAAAACAAAAGAGTCCACATTTTACGTCCGTGTGTACAATCCTCCTAAGTGACTGAAGAATTTTTCATCATAATGCATTGACATTTCAGCATCTTACATCTTAGAAACATATACACAGTACAATGTCAACTACAACAACCACTCGAGTCTATGCGCTGATGAAAATTTACATAAAAAGTCTAGTAAGAGAGAAAGAAAGAAAGAAAGAATGAGATGAAAGAAGAATGCAAATTATAATAAAATATAGAAGAGAGGATGACACAGGTTGGAAAGTGCTCGCGCATGCGCATTGTCGTCAATAATGCCATGCACATTGCATAAATATTGAATGGGCCGATTGCGAGGCACAAAAGCATGCTTCCGGTGTCAATATTCTCGATGAGATGCCAAACGAGCAGATTTTAAATAATTAACCTCTTCGGCTGTTGTCGCAGCTTCCATTGTACGAGCTGCAGCTAAGTGGTTTGCTAAAGGTTGCCATGGCAATCCGAAACCATCGGCATTAAAATTACAGCATCATAACCGAGAAGAATCACTCGGGTTGCTTTTCTATTGTACTATTAATTGTTAATCGAAGCCAACGTGCATACATATATTAAATCGGGATATTATAATCATCTTTTCTTCCCGGTGACTGGTTAACAAGAGTCACATTTTTCTTCTGGTCACTGCCATGGTGATGGGAAGACATTTTATCGACATTGAATATGGCAGTTAGACCGGCGAACAATTTTTGATAAGTGCTAAAATCATAAGCACGACTTCCGGTCGGTATTCAGTTTAGAGAGTCTCCAAGTTTATTATAAATACTTTTAAATTGTAATTACTGCATTGGAATAACATTATTTATTTATATTTTGCAATCGGTGAAATAATTTTATCACAATAATTTCATCAAATGGAAGATTTTATACAATCACCAGTAAGCTACAATATAAAATATGATTCATATAAATTTATCGGAAATTACGCCTCTGCCCACTGCAGCAGTCTTTAAAGTAGAACTGAAACGGTATTTGTTTCTCTTACTGATATTTGCAAAATTCTTGTGCAATTAACAAATATCACATTTATAAAGTCTCATCAGATTTGATAATATTTTATATTACGGCTTCTGGGTTGTTCGCTACTCTCAAAGACAGGTATAATTCAGATAGAAGATAAGAACCACATGCACTTAACTAACCAACATGAAACTAATCATACTTTGTGCTTTTCATGAAAGTTTCATGGGATCAACGAAACCTTATCAGTTCACACATTTAAATGAACAAGATTTGAAAGCTGAGACGGAGAGAAAACGAATACAGATAATCTGAATACGTAGTTTCTGACATTTTTTGCTGGCCAGTGCAGTAATTATCCAATTTGGTCCTGTCATCGAGCACAAGGTGTTTGATGTTTCGTTAAAAGGAGAAAAATTCTATGGGAAAACGCATTGTCAGATTCTGGCGCTTTGTTGTTAAGCGCGTGAAAATCCTGACAAAGGCTCTGCCGTTCATGGTTATCTGTGGGAACTTGTCTCAGATAGCATCTCAGAAGCGACGAACTCGTATGGCGCATGGATAAGACGACAATTTGGCGGTTATAAGGCCATCGTTTGCTGCATTATGGTGACGCCAAAGCTACGACAACGACCCCCAACCAAAACAAAATTGCTGTCACCCGCCTCCAGATCCAACCAAGTCTGTCATATTGCACTGGCCCTAATCAATAATATTATGTTGCTTCAAACTCGACTATGTTTGGCCAGAGGCACAGAAAGACAGCATTTCTATTGTCATATTACGCTGACAAATGAAATTGGGTAAACCCAATCGCCCAGAAATGTGTAGGTATAAATTAACAAATTGTCCAGCATCCGGGATATTTCATGTTATAGACAATTGTTTGCCTTATTGGTTAGAATGTCAAAATAAAGACAAAAATGAATTCTCTGTACATCACTCAAAGGGTTTGAAAACGCTATCTTAATATAAATAATACATGAATAGATGGCCATCTTTGAATAGCAATTTGCAATGCAACATAAAATGCAAAACAATTAACATACATAAGAGCAGGTAAAATTTAGTTTGCAACAAATATACATA
>WWPM01010738.1:0-12229 GCA_023279145.1 Glomeris maerens | reverse complement strand
CATACCACAAAATTGAAATTGAAAGTATAAAATATGTGGGGAAATTATAAAATTCAACCAAAAATAACACATTCGATAGTTTGTAAAATTCTAAATTTTGCAGGTAATCGTGTGTAAAGAAGTCACAATAAAGTATTTCAGATTGTATATTATTGTCATTAAAAAAAAAGTGTTCATCGCCACTAAATGCATGACGATGGTCCTTTTTCAGCGATGACCTGAAGAAGGAAATTCGCGTAGAAGCTTTAAAAGATGGCTAATGGAAACGATATAAATTTTGAGGAATTGGAGGAAGAGTTGCAATCGGCAATTGCGCAAGACAATCTATATATGCAGAGAAACGCGGCAAAATTTCGTGCTGTCGATCAAAGGGTTTCAACTTATGACGAATTTAGGTTTAAAAAAACAACTCATCTTCAGATACATATAACGAGTAGATATCAGTATTCATATGGTACGTTGCATGTTGTGTATACTTGCAGAGAAATTGTAAATGCAGCTCATTTGATTCCTCTCGAAAAACGAAACAAAATGCAACAGCAGCTGAAGATGACCGTTTGGAACTCCCTGTCATCAAGCAAGAAAAAGCATAATGGCAACTTCATTAAAGCTGCAAATACCCGTGTGATAACGCTCACAGATGTAGGTTTATCACTTCATTGTAGATCCAGTATTAAAAATTGAATATTGAACGCCAGCATGCAGTATCAAATAAGACATTAAATTGTAAAAGTTATGAAAGGAATTTGAATTTCTCCAAAGTCTGAAGTAGGGGTACATGGCACTTGAAAACATGTACTACTAATATTGTCTTCTCGCAATTTCTTGATAGAAATAAATTATTCACCATGTACTTAATTAAAAGATCCACTTGCTTAGTGGAATTTGTGATATAAACTGCTGTTCTCATTTCTATCAGAACAAATTCAAGATGCCTAAGAACAGCCACGAGTTCTGCCAGGCATGGCACAACACCTGCCAGACCGATGCCGAGCGTTTCGTTCTACTTAAAAAGATCGGTCACGATCGCATCAACAAGTTATTCCAGACTGAAGTTGGCTTTGACATGTTCGGTGAAATGCTTCTTGCGCTCATGCAACACAAAGACACAGTAGATGACTTTGTAACGGTTGTGCGCATTCTGGAGGCCCTCGCGAGCACAAAGCGCTTTACACTCACACTTCAATTCCTGAGCGCATGCAACAAAGCGAATTGCCGGTGCCTCTTTCAGTTGCTTCGAGCACGCATGGCGGACAAACTTCAAGACCTGGCAGATAGTGACGTAACGGAATGGACAATGCAAGAGCTCATGAAGAAATTTCAAATGTCCACTTAAACACAAATACGTACTACCGCACATGCCGTAAATTGAATAACAGTTGACCGAGTTCCAAATTGGTGATACAAATTGTAACAATTCTTCTCATATGTACGGTCTTTCATTTACACCAACATGAAAACATTCAACCACTTTCGAAATTCACAAAACATTATTGGAGCTTGGGGAACATTATGAAATTTACCACTGCTGACCCAAATTAAGCTTACTTTCCTTCTAGTCACCTAAAAGTGCTATTCACATTGGAAATTGTTCAGAACATCACAGCTATGCAGTTTTACATATACAAGATTCCCATTTATTCTGCACTACGAGTACACGTATAATTAAAAACATGCGTTAGTTATAGCTTTGTTACGGCATTTTAGCGTACTTTCATATTTTACAGTAATCTCTTCACAAGAATGATTTGTTAAACTAAATCACCAGCAACAATCATAATATTTTGCTGCCAATAGTTCAAAACAATGTAATGCATCGTTTTTATGTAAAGCTGTCAGAATGGGAAAAATACTATAAAATACGGAGCACTAGACATTGCAAAAATAATCTATGCGTTACACGAGTGTTGTTAATTTCAGCATGTCTACGAAATATCTGTATTTTACTAAAATCGAATTTTGACAGCTTTCACCGAACTAGACAAATCACTTGCTCAAATGCTGCACACAAGCATTTCCAAAGTCTATATTCTCAGTAACTGTATAAACCCACGTAGAATTACATTTGTTGTACGGATGAATAGGAATTTTATGCAATTGTATCGAAACTTAGTACATACTTTTAATATTGAAGCTACTTTTCTAATTCATTATTTCAGCAATCATGTATGTATTGTATAGATTTCAAAATATATTTAGCTATACGTGATATATTTACGCAAATTGTGGCCTAATAAGTAGTCATTATTACAGCAACGATGGGTAAAAGTAAAACTTATTGTAGTTGGCTCAATTTTATTTGAAATGTTCATTTGCCAGATATTGTATATTTTATCTGATCTGAAAAAGAATCGTTTTACAGATGGCACATTTCTATGCATCGATTGTAAATCATACAATAAAAATAGCCAAATATTACATGCACCGTAACCATGGATTTTACAGTCATTTAATGGCTTCAAATAAAAAAAGGGAAAATAGCCTTTCTGTGTTTGGGATAATCAGGGTAGTTTGCCAGATACCACTGGTGTGTCCAAATGGCTGCAACAGTTTGGTTAACGGCAACAAAAGCGAAAATGAGTAAGCACAGTATACTTTCAAACCCCAAGATCATGTTAAAAGCAAAGTAGATGCCCACTTCTGCCAAATAATGGGGACACGACACATTCGCAAACAACGGTCCCATTGGCATTTTATATGCATGAGAGATAACACGGCCTAGAAACGGTCATTCATTCATTCAAAAACTGATGTACGCAATATTTGGTAAATAGGAAATATTTTCTCCTGTACGTACCTTCTTTGTTTTTTCGTAGATTCGATAATGCGATAGCACATCGGTATTGGTAGAAAACCATCCCAAAGTAAAGCGACACTCCACTAATGGAATACCAATGAAGTTCATATGAGTCACCATTTTTCTGCCCAATATCTAAACGTTCACGCGCCAATATAAGGAATTAGTAAAACAATCTCTATGAAACGGATTTAACTGAATAACTGAATATTGGAATATACTTTTTCTGTCGAATCCAGGCGTCTCTGCAAGAATACTTAATGGTACCAATGCATAAAATGCCATTCCGATACAGTAATTAAAAATGCTCATCTTTGAATCGGAAAATATGCTGATCCAAACGCATTCGTATAGCCTTCGGTAGACATGCAGTGTAAGCAAAATTATGGTTAACAATGTTGCAGTCGACGAACCTAGTATAATGGAGTTAATCAATGGTCAGATTACACGAAAGCAGATATAAACAATGATACCTAAAGTAATTCTTGTGTCTGATGCAAGGAAGTCCACAATATTCATTACGACAGTTGGTGGACCCATTTTGAGACACAAGCTGCAAAACATTACTATTGCAACAAGTGTGCAGGTAATGCTTGCAAACATATAAAAATGAACAAAATACCTAAAAGGAACAAATTGCATGTACAACGGCAAGGAATAGAATACAAAAAACTCAAAGAAAATCAACAATTTCTCACCGCTTTGGCACTTCCATATTAAGAATCGTTTGCACAAAATGTTGGCGCTGTTTTTTACTAGTTGATAACTTTCCATATTTAAGGACTCTGTCGAAGTATTTTGTCACAAAATTTGATGGTATGGCTACTAGAGCGCAGGATATACTGAAACTTGTGAGGGCGTAAACGGCCCATATAAGCGGTAACGGAGCAAAAATCCACATTGCAACTTAGGCAATCCTATTTTACAAATACAACCTTGCCAAATGGCAGTACTATTCAGGAAAGCTGACGGGGGAGTTTCATCATATAAACATAACACCAAGTCATCACAAAATGCAAGTTTATTTTTGCTAGTCACTCCTTAAAGGACTAATATTTCTTTTGTGTTCACTTTTTACACAAAAGTCTAACTTACAACAAGAAAGGGAAAATAGCTTTTCTGTTTTTTGGGTAGTTTGGGTAATTTGCAAGATACCAACGGTGCGATAAAATCGCAGCAACAGTTTGATTTACGGTCACAAAGGTAAGAACAAGCCAATACAGTCTACTTTGAAACCCCAAGACTAGATTCAAAGACACATATATGCCTATTTCGGCTAAATAATGCGGATTGGATACTTTGTCAAACAAACGGCCCATGGGTATTTTGTGATCCAGAGACTGAACACGACCTAAAGAAACAGACAAATAAAAAATTATTAACCGTATGTTCAATTCGTATGAAGTCTTGGCTGCGGAAACCTTGGGAATCTTTTCGCAGATTTGAAAGTGCGACTGCACATTGGTGTTGGTAGTAACTCATACGAAAATAAAGCAATGTTCCCACAAAGGAATACCAATGCAATTGAAAGACGCCGTCCTTCCGTCCACTTCCTCGTACTGCCAACAATAAGAATGAATACATTTAAGAAAGTCGTACATGATATCGAGTAAAAAATATCAAATTAACATTAAATTCACCATTTCTGTTGAACTCCGGTGTTTCTGCGAGGATACTTATGGCTGCCATTGTATAAAATGTCATTCCAACCAAATAATGCACAATGTTCATCTTTGAGTTGGAAAATACACTAACGGAAACGCAATCATGTAGCCTTCGGTAAGCTTGCAATGTTAGCAAAGCTATGGCCAACAATGCAGCACTTGATGATTCTAATACATATATGAAAAGAAAAATCAAAAACTGCTATATCTATTTCGAAGTACGTACTCGTACAACATTATCACGAATATACCTAAAGGAACCCTTGAACCTGATGCGATCAAATCCAGAGCATCCATTACAAATACTGGCGGATCAACTCCCAGCAAATAACAGTAAAACATAATGACTGCAACAAGTGTGCAGGTAAAACTTGCAAACACGTAGAAATGAACGAAATAACTGAAAAGAAATTAAAGTGACTATAATTACACAGGAATACAATACGGAAATACAATACAATTCAAAAAAAGAAACAATTTAATACCTCTTTGGCACTTCAACAAGATTTACAATCCTTTGCGCAAAATGTTTACGGTGTAATTTTTCCGATGATTTCCCATATTTCAGAAGTCTAGTGATGAATAGTGTTATGTAATTTTTAGGAAGGACTGCTACAGCACAGAATATGCCGAGAATTGCGACGGTGTAGGCAATCCATAATAATGGCAAAGGAGCAAAAATCCATAGTGCGTAGCCCATCCTGGTCTACCAACAACTGCACCTTTTGAAACAAAAACATGGGAACAAGACAGACCGGATGTTCGAGTATTTAACTACAATTTAGCTGCACAACAATCAAAACGTACATGACATCCGCACAAGAATTTAGAAACCAGTATATTAATATAATAATGCCTATCAGAGACACCAAATAATTGCAATATAATAGCAAATACTGCTGAGTTGTAATAGAAAAATGCCTATTACCTATACACTACTATACCGTTGTATCTGCTTTGAATTTGCTAACTATTGTAATTCTTCTCTTACCAGTATTGGACTAAATGTTAAAGATCCACAAACATTTCCCTTCTATTAGGTTTACCTAGCGATTATTTTAAACTCAATACCAGAATGCAATTGTCATGAATACATTACAAAACCACACATGAAACACCTGGGAAAAAGTACACAATGGTGCCAAATAAAACACAAGTGGGCGTTTGTAAAAAGATAAATACATTTATTTCAATGATCTTTTATACAATATGAGTTGCCTGTTCCACACAGTAGATCCAAAAACTTCAACTTGAACCATATTGCACGATGTTCTCAGATATTCATCGATTTTCTTATCCACATCATATCTCACTTGAAGCTTTTTGAAAAATGGAAATTCATCCTGTTGGAACCTTCTCATTCTCCTGGCTGCCGCACTGTAACATTTCCACGGTTGCGGTTCAATGAGAAGAAATTTGGATTTTTCACTGATGGCAGTCAGAATTTTCCAAAGCCCTTCGTCACCATGGTTCAAATGAATCCACATTGTCACCGAAAAGCACAATGTTATACTTAGATCTTGGGCATTATTCTGAGCCAAAAATGCCGTCAAAGTTCTTTGTCTCATTTCATCATCCATCACATCCAAAACTTGGAAATTGACGGCATCAGGATAAGGGTTGTTCTCCTTACAGGTGTCCACGAGATTTGAGTCAATGTCCACAGCCAAAATTCGAATGTCACCTTTCTTTTCAGTATTCCACCACTTATACAAATGTTCATACAAGGCCACAGTCATTCTCTGATCGGTTTCAATCAAACATAAAGATTGGCATGAAATACATCAAAACCGGCTTCAACAACTTTCTTGCGTTGATCGCAATACGCGCAGCACAAAAAGGACAACAGATTGAACAGTAACAAGATTGCAATTCGTACACGTGATGAACAAACTTACCCCCGAGTTGCACCCGATATCCAGCGCTAAAATGGTTTGATCGTCGTCTAAGTACTTTGTTAGATCACAAGGAAGAATGTTTATCCTGTTTTCGACGCTGTTGAACTCGTAATAATTTGGAAAATTGCCGAAGCGAGCGACGCCAGGATCCGTTAGCCTCACTTGCTCAGTGGACATGCTGCACTCGAAAGAATCAACGTGAATGAATTGAAATCGACAGCAGCGCCACCAACCAGCAGCACACCAAGCTCACTGAAGCCAATCAGCAACGAGATGCACCTTTGACCACGCCTGCGACGAAACAAATATATTCTCTGATTTGTTGATTCTATAATTCAAATATTATTTCCACCAATCGTTGACGAGTAGCGCAGTTACACCTCGCCATTTTTTTGACGTCATAATCAACGAAATATGAAAAACAAATTAGGGAGAGTTGCAGTAAAGTTTATGCTAAACACAAGGAAATTATTTTTTCCATATTAGACCAATATACACAGTAAAACAATATTATTTGTCACCGTTGGGGCCATCTTCACCGGCAAAATTAAAAGCATATATCTGTAAGTTACTGTATTATAAACTTTGAATAATTAAAGGTGAACTGACAAGCTTTTCTAAGGTACCCTGAAAATTAAACTGAAGAACAATTGCCAAAAAATAAAACTACAACTCGTTGGAAATTTTTTTAAAAAAATTATTATTCAAGATATTACAGTTTATGTCTTCCTATTTTCCTATACTTTTAACATGTGGTCATTTGCTGGTCATTTGAGGGCTAAGTAGGGAAGACCAGCCATCCCTTTAGCCCTTTTCAGCTGCACCTGCGGCAATTAAAGATGGCCGCTCCCCTAGATAAGAAGTTTGACCCCTGCTAGCATTTGTTCCCCTTCCTTTACAGCAACACATCATAGAAGAAGGAGTGACGTCATCCCCTTCAGAATTCATAACCTTAACTTTATCATATCTTGGGTAATAATTTTTTTAAAAAAATTTCCAATGAATTGTAGTTTTATTTTTTGGTGATTGTTCTTCAGTTTAATTTTCAGGGTACCTTAGAAAAGCTTGTCAGTTCACCTTTAAGTATATATGAATGCCAATTTAGTACAGACATATTATATATTTTTTATTTTAATTTCATTGACGACAATAAAAAGCAAATAATAAAGTGAAACACTCTAGCGTATACACCGTACAATAAACTACTTGCAGTATTTTTCAGCTCTTAAATAATTTATACAAATGCGCAGCAATTTACCAATATAATTAAACTATTGACGTTTTAATGCAACATAAATAAATAAAAATGAAATATCAACATGCAGTGGTTATACTGTATATATATATTTGACGGCCTATAATTAGCAACCGTCATCGGACAGCTCAGTTCGATGCGATTCATTGCGCTTTCGAGTTCGGAATCTCGTATGTTATTTTGAATCCTACAATTTCTTAAAGTAGGCAGAATGCATACCCATTCAACGCTCCTTGACACTCCCAGTGCAAGGCCATAAATGAGAACATATTAATACACTGCTAATGCTTCTGCATTTTAATTAAATGCACTGTCAGACATGGAATTTCATGGATCCACCACAACATAAATCCACAAAATTCAATATCCCACCTGCAAAACCAATATTGTTCCCATTTATGACAACTTTACATTGTGTCTGCGTCGTCAATATAGTAGTATTTTATATAAATTTATCACAGAATCAAGCTGATTTGTTTATAGTATATGCAAAGAAGCTTACTTGCCATAGCTTTCGCGTGAACAGCAAATGCGCAAACATGGCAAACCGCTATTGGCATATAATTTGCTGTCTTATTTACTTGAAGAGGCGGTCTGCATAATACCAGATTCGGAAGAAATATTCTGCCCTTCTGAGGAGAACATGTCTTGCGAAAGAACTGATATCGGCATCCACATTGGCTTCTCGCATCCAGGATGAAGAAGTCGTTGTGAAACTAAGAGATGGTGTTACATCCAACTCCGCATCTCCAACAGCACCGGCTTCTTTGTAATCTGACAGACAATGCAACAACTGTTATCAAACTGGCTCAACAACTAGAACAGATTAGAATCTCAGGCGGTTTTACATACCAGCAGGTCGAACAACTTTCACAGGTTCGTCTGTTTCTAGTTGCTCACTTAACCCAATTTCATTTCTTGCAAAAATCCTAACCAGGTATTCGTGTCCTTCCTGCGAAACATACAAGATGGGGATATTAAATAGGCCATTTTCGGATCAGAGAAAATCATACCTGTAATTCTTTAATGTGTAATTTCTGGACTTCGGTTCCAACCCGGCCAACTTCCATCCACATGGTCTTGCGAATGTCCCGTACAGCAACGGTGTATCCTTCAAGCGGTGCACCACCATCACTCTCGGGTTGTCCCCACTCCACCACAACAGCACTTGGACCTATCACTCGGATTTCCAGCGGGGCCGTGGGTGGTGTAGGAGGTGCTGCATAATAAACACAAACATGATTTCCGCATTCACTTCCCATTGCATTGCTGAGCTGTAACTTACTCGCTCCAGCTCTCAGTTCTACGGCTTTATCCGATTCAAGGGGTTCGCTCAAACCGATTGGGTTCTCTGCGTACACCCTGAAGAAGTACTCATTTTTCTCGCGCAGGTTTTGCAATGTGAAAGTTCTGATATTAGTTTCCAGGGTGACAACTTTCTCCCATTTACGGCTCACAGATTCCCTCCTCTCCACGACGTAGCCAATGATTTCAGCACCACCTGTACTTTGCGGAGGACCCCATTCCAGGGTTACTGTGCGGCTGGTGATGTCGGCTACTTTCAGTGGACCCGAGGGTGGCGCTGGAGGTGCTGAAAGTTGTATACAGACGATGTCAGTAAATAACATTATTCGTTTAATCTCATTGAAATTTAATTAACTTGGCTGTCTTAAAGTACGTAACGTCGCATTTTGTAGAGCAAATGCAGATTTCTTGATAGAATTAGTAGCTTACGAGACTACTTACTCATTTTCTTCCCTGGAGTAATGGGCTCTTCCGGAGCGAGGGGTAAACCAGTTCCCACATCATTCCTTGCAGATACCCTGAAGTGGTAAGGTGTACTGGGCCTCAACCCGGTAACATCGATGTATGTGGTCTTCCCATCAGTGGAACCAATGTTCTGCCACGCCTTCTTGCCAACCTCCCGCCTTTCCACTATGTACTCTATTATTGGAAGTCCACCATTACTGGTAGGAGGATTCCAGCCAAGGGTGAATGATGTTTCATCCATGCCGGAAATACTGAATGGACCTTGTGGGACCGATGGTTTGTCTTCATTGAAAAAAATCAATTTATTGCAACGGCTCACATGATCGATCATCAAACCAAATATATTACCGTATGGGCTCCGGATGAGAACTGGCGATTCCATCTCAAGAGGTTCGCTAAGGCCACAAATGTTCTCAGCGAAAACCCTAAAGCAGTATTCAGTTCCCTCCATAAGGCTGGTAATTCTCGTAAACTGAGGTTCAGGGTCTGCGCTAGCAGCTTTCATCCATATTCTTCTTTTCGCATCACATTTTTCTATGTAATAGTTAAGAATATCTGCTCCGCCGTCATCTTTCGGAGGCTTCCAGGTTAATGTCACTGCTTCTTTGTCAACTTCGGACGCTGTTATGGGCCTTTGTGGAGCTTGGGGTTTATCTACGTGAAACGGATGACAATCTCGTTAAATACGCGTGCCAAATGTTATTTATCGTGTATATGTAACTAAAATATCTCACCCATTGCTTTAAGTGTGAAGTCTACCGTATCTGTGCCAGCTTCATTTGTCAGCGTCAGGGTGTAAGTTCCTGAATCCTCACTCGTGATGCTAAGGATGGTTACAGTGGTCGTTTCATCGGTGACTTGCACCAATGTGTGCCTTGTATTTTCTTGGGGCTTGCCATCCTTCATCCACTTAACATCTGGTTTCGGAAAGCCAGTGTAATCTACAACCACTTTCCATCCAGACGTGAGTTTCAATTTCTGGATCTTCATGGTTTCATCATAAATGGCTTTAGGAGGAGCTAAACCAAGAGTTACCGCAATATAAGCATTTCACTTGAATAGGAACTTAAAAACAAAGACGCTGGAATTTAAACTTACATTGAATCTTAAGTTTGCAAGATGTTTCAATGGATCCAGATGGGTTAGAAGCTTGGCAGGTGTAAGTTCCTCCAGATTTATCTGTGGTTTCATTAATACGTAAAGTAGCCACATTTTCTTCATATTTAGCAGTATAATTTCTCCTTAGGGGTAGATCTTTGCCGTTTTTCAGCCTGAATACATCAAAACAATTACAATTTCGCATTTTCACTTAATATTTTAACCATAGCACATATGACACATAGCATACCATTTGATCTCAGGAATTGGTTGACCAGTAATTTTGCATACCAGGGAAGCCTGCTCTTTTGGTCCTACGGAGGTATCTTTTAAAGGCTCAATGACACGTGGAGGCTCACCAGCTACAATATCACAAATTATGTAAAGAATGAAGTTATAAGCAAAGATTAATTATTAACAGGCTGAATTCAGATATCTCCTACCTATTGGTGTTTTGACAGGTACGAATTTAGACGCAGGTGAAGGTTCGCTCGGACCTGCATAGTTCAGAGCAATCACTCGGAAAGTATATTCCGCCCTCGTCTTCAAATGTTTCACTGGATATGACAATAAATTAGCATTGTAAAACCGAATTAAACAGTAATTTAGTTATTCATAATTTAATACCTGTGCAATGGGTTTCCTTCAAAATAACTTCAGGCTTGAAAGTGGTCCACCTGAATTCATTTTTGTCATGATATTCAACAATATACTCCGTTATATCACTTCCACCATCTAATTCTGGTTTCTGCCAATGCAGGGTCACAGAGTCAGCAGTAACTGTTGTTGGCTCAGGTTGGCCAGGTTTAGATGGTTTATCTGATAACAGCACGCGGATTAATGTACATTTCACACATGCATACACATTACATAATTATAATCTTCATGTAATAGCATAATATATTACCAATGATTTTAATGTTTGTAGTGACAGATGCTTCACCAGCTGGATTGACAAGTTTGACAGTGTACGAACCACAATCACTATCAGCAACCCTTTTCAAACTAACAGTTACACAGTTCTCGTCCAGATCAACGTTTATGTTTTCAGTAGGCTTCACCACTTCACCGTTAAAGGTTAACTCTGCTTTTGGCATTGGAGCTGCAGTGAAGGGGATATTGATTTTGAGTGGATCTAATGATTTAACTTTGTACACTTTCTCCACCGATCCAACAGTGATGACTGGAGGCTTCTTCAGCTCTAGAAATTCACCAAATTCAGCATGGTTTATATGCACTGCTAGAGTCAAATTTGAAGGAAAAAACAATAAATGCTTACCTTCTACTACCAGTTTGGTGGTGGTTTTTACGTTTCCAGCAACACATGCATATTCACCAGAATCCTTGTTGGCAACATTTTTCACAACTAATTTCCGAATCGTCTTTTCCACACTTATTGTGTGTTTGTCATTTTCTTCAATTGGTTTACCGGATTTCTGCCATGTAACATCCACATTAGGACGCGAGAGCTCAACTGTCAATGTTACATCTGTGTCCTGAGGAACCACGGTTTTCTCTGGTAGTTTAACTAAGAACTGCACATCTGGCTCTGAATAAAAAAGAAATTAGTGTAAGAATTCGCTCAAAATAGTTCCGAATTGATTTGAAATTTTTTACCTTCAACTTTTAAGGTGGCGGAACATGATTTTGCACCTACTGAGCAAGTGTAGACCCCAGCGTGGCTCTTCAATGCATGGGGAATTAACAAACGTTGATGTTTTCCATCAATTGCAAGCTGCACCTGCTC
>WWPM01010735.1:0-12905 GCA_023279145.1 Glomeris maerens | reverse complement strand
AGTGAACCTTAATTCTGAACATCTGCGAAAAGCTATCCAGCTTGCACGTGACACCAATGAGCATAAATCTCCTAACACAAAACCCTGAGCAAATAAAGACCATTGGTTACATTTGACGCAATCATAAATGCAGTTAAAAAATGATTAAATATGTATACACACACAGGTGTTAAGCGGGCCAGTTTCATCATTGAGACGGCATGACTTAAACGGTATTGGCTAGAAAGATCACCTAGAATACTCGCTCTTTCATCCACTGTAAGACTCTACGACCAAAACAATAAGGCAGTCTTACAAAATCCCACTTACAATAGGCAATAAATGCAAAGTGTTCTCACCTCAATGTTAATAAGATGTAAAAATACATTTGCTACATCGATACTTATACGACTTAAATTTGAAGTGACCGCAACGACGCAAGTTGGAAACGCCGATTTATTGAGGAAACCTTCCGCAATCCCCTTCCTAAGAGCTAAAGCAACTCTTGCATCTGGAAAACCTCAATTTCCATTAAACTAATAATCACAAATTAACTAATAACGAATTCGTTTCCAAACCATTCATGGTTTCTTCTTTATCGGCGCAGAGAGCATCAAGGTTTTTCAGGACAACAATACACGGTGAACATAGAAATCCTACATTAGCAAAATATGACTATTCAATACGTGTACCGATAAATGCCTGAGCTAATCCAATAAGAAACCTTTCTTCAATTCGTTGCGAATTTTAGCTTCAATTGCTCCCACCGAATCCGATTTCAGATTCCAGCAATTAATAATGCACAGATGTATATTTAAAAGACGGGCAACGATTCTTAAAACGGTCGACTTGCCGCAGCCACTGGGTCCACTCAAGCAAGCACTAAGCGCAATGTCACTCGAGATATTCCTGTTGCGATACGTTGAAGATGCAATCGGATATACATAGTAAATGGTAAATAACTAATAACATGCACCTTGTGTGACAATAGGAAATGATCAGGGTCAAAAGTTTATGAACGTGCCGTCCGATTGCTGCAGGAAATGGTGCATCCCAAGCCGGATGCCATTCCTGAGGAGACCAAAACAGAGCCATCGTAGCAGGGACATAGCCATTAACAGGACTGCCCTAGTGCGCAAATTGACACAAAATACAGTTGGCAACAATTTTGCAATTTGAGCGACAGCAATTAGTGCAGTTGCATTTCAAATACATATGTATATTTACCTGGTACAGACTAGTATATTCTTTATTCACAATGGATGGGGCATTTGGCCTCTTAGAGTTGCCAACACTGTTCACCATAAAATATACTACATTCCCTGTAGCAAAAGCATCAAGTTACATAAAACAAATTAAATAACAATTCTAGTGTAAGCTGCAGCAACGAGCTTTCACATAGAATCAACCTAACCTTTATGTAAAATGCAGAAGACATCACCTTTGCACAAATACCTAATTGGAAAAATAATGAACTGTCACCGCAAAGCTTTCACCACAAATGTTACGGAAGCAATCAAACACTTTTGTACCTAGTTACAGTGAAATATCTCCTAAGCTGCGAGTCGTATTTGTACTTTGCACTGTAATTCGGTGACATGATTACTGATACATGAATTTCTTTAGCAAAATGTGGCAGCAAGCAGTCATCGACTCTACTGTCACCCAACAATCCCAACTTCTACATATAAATACAAAATTATAGTTGAAGAGTAGATTACTTGTGGGTGTGATTACGAGTTACGAGCAAAGTGCACATTACTTTTATTATGAGCCTAGCATCAGGCTGCAGCAATGTGGACGGATGCAAGTTTAGATTAAACCATGTAACAGGAGTAACGTAGGCCATTTCAGGTGAAGGTTTCTCGGGAGGGGACACGTTACATTTTTCTCGGCCAAAGTCAGTGGAACACAACTGAACGAGTCTCATTGCAGTGGGTTTTGTTACTGTGTCCACATTCGCGGAGGGAGAAGCCACACGCACTCTGACCCAGCTCAAGTTAGGCAACATTAAATTGTGGAGAACTTCAGGAGAGATGAACACAATATTAAATGGGCAAACATCATCTGAACATTCCAGCCCATTCCTATCCAGAGCTTTGGGCATAATATAGATTCCAAGGCAACAATCTTGATTCCGAACAAGTCTTCTTATAAACTTGACAATACACACATAGAGGATGCGATGCAAGCGGAAATCTTTCTCGCAGATTAAACTCAAAGCTAATGAAGCAATTTTCTCAAAGAGTTCCAAGCTTGGACTTGTGGTGGACTTGCTAGATTTCTCTGAAATGCATTAAAGTTGTTGGTATCAATTATATTTTCAGTTATTTTTCCGGTTTTCCAGGCAATAAGACAACTCACAGAGGGAAAATCGCAATACACTCACCATCTTCTTGGTTTGCAACATGCACATGTTCATCTGGTTGTTCAGCAAACATTGGCCGGTCAGAGTGCGTAATTTCTTCAGCACCTAAGATCTTGATAGAAGTGGCAGAAGACAGCAAACCTTGAGCAACTGGCTCGCAACCTACCAACATAGCTTGCAAGGCACTTGAAGGATGACGCCCATCGGGAAGTTGGTCCTCTAACCGGAACAGTTCACCGAGACGAACAACAGTGGGTTGTTTGCATATCTTCAACAGCAAGGATGTAGCCCAAAGATGGCGTTCTTTGCCAATCTTCAAGGCATCACTGTGTGACAAAGCTTGCAAAACAACCGAACAAACTTCGGGGCACAACGTAGCCACTCTGATAACGCAACGGTCACCACCACATAACCCATGCCCATTAGCAAAATGGACAGACACCATAACGTTCACCTCGTTTTCGCTATTGTCACGCACAGAATCAATGTTAATTACTTTTGCGGCAGCTAAAATTGTCATTGGTAATGAATTGTTGCTTCTGCTGTGCCTCAATGCACATACAAAACCTGCTCCATCCACACATTTTGCACCAATTCTGGCAGCATCTTTATCGAAAATACCAACATCAATGTCCAAGGTCTCTTGGACGTGAATCACACAAGACCTCCACCGCATAGTAGCCATCAGAAAATCTGTCTTTTACTTCTTGATCATGCAAACTTTAAAACTAACAAAACAGAGTTATAAATTGATATTTAAACGTTGTTTTATTTAAATCATGATTGTACAATTACCAGTGCGGAGCTCTCCTAATCACAACATCAGAAATAAACAGTCTTTTTCTACCGATTACTTGCGATCCACGTGCTTACGCATGTTTTGCGAGTCATGGACGCAACAACAGCAATCGCTACTGCTACCGCTACCTGTTCAACTACCGCTCCAGTCATCATGTCGCTATTTTGTAGCTGAAAAGCGCGGCTTGCACAAACATTTATTGCGTGTAATAATAAAAATAAGGACGTAATGAAGTAAGAAAATCGAAGTATTCTTGAATGCAAAATGTAGTTGATTGTTGAATTTCTGTGTTTGAACGTATAGGATCACAATCGATGGATTGTTGGTGTATTTTCCGTACGATTACATTTATCCGGAACAATATTCGTACATGCTTGAATTGAAAAGGGCCCTTGATGCCAAAGGTCATGCCCTATTGGAAATGCCATCAGGAACTGGGAAAACTGTCTCGCTGCTCTCTCTTATAATCGCGTATCAAAAAGTAAAAACCTTCATTCAGCTCCAAAATGAAATTAAAAAATAATAAAATTGCAGTTGTACTACTTACGCCTCTGTTGAGGTGGTATGCGTAGCGTTTGCGGAAACAAGGGCGCAAGTTGCTCACGTTGACCGCTGCATGAAACTAAAAACAACAAATGGATTGCACAAAATGGAGTTTTATTTTAATTGTCATACAACATTTAAATTTTAGAAAATTAGTAAAACGAAAAGATTTTGCAATTTTTAATATCGTCTATAATCAAGGTTATAATGAAATTAACTTCGCCTGTAAACCATACACACCTCTATGAGGATTTATGTTTCAGGAATATCCTTTGGAATTGACAAAGTTAATTTACTGCTCACGAACTGTGCCTGAAATCGAAAAGGTAACAAATGAAAGTACTTGTGATAAATATACAAATTCGTTTGCAACAAATATACAAGTTACACTTGACCAATTTCCAGGCAGTGTTTTAATTTTACAGTTATTTCCATGGCGTGTGATATGAATTTTAAAACAGGTACTTGGTGAATTGAAACGGCTTTATGAATATTACGAGAAAGAAGTTGGACCTCAGAATTTACTAGGATTGGCGTTGAGTTCGAGGAAAAATCTCTGCATTCATCCACAAGTACAACTTATTACCAATCTTATACTTCCCATGGAAACTACAGGTTTCATGTTACATATTTAAGGTCAGTGCAGTGAGAGACGGGAAGGTAGCCGATGGCCAGTGCCACAGCTTAACTGCATCGTATGTGAGAAAGAAGCATAAGCAAGACAATTCTGTAGATAGTTGCAGCTTTTACGAAGTGTGTGCTAATACCACATTGCTCTTGTATCATCTCATATTCACACGTGCACAATCCAACTTGTTTATTTCTTTTAGAATTTTGAGGAACACGGGCGGGAATTTCCCATTCCTTCGGGGATATATGATCTGGTGCGGCTGCAGTGTCATTGAAATTTATGTGTTTGACTGAATGTAATTGCATCTCATAGAGATATTTTAATTGCTAGGATGATTTGAAAGCGTTTGGAAAAGAGAAACTATGGTGCCCATATTTTCTGGCAAGATACACCGTACGGCGAATTTAAATAATTTCCACAACAACAGGCTATTAACGAGTCGATCATTTTCCGATAACATATAACCTTTCAATTTGCAGATTTTACACGCTAATGTAGTGGTATACAGCTATCACTACCTGCTGGACCCGAAAATAGCAGATATTGTCTCCAAGGAGATGTCGAAATCATCGGTGGTCGTGTTCGATGAAGCTCACAACATTGGTAATTTTTCAAACGCTATCTCAATCATGGGAAATGTATCTCAAGAGCAGTACAAAGATGGTAAATTGCATTTTGGTTTTTAGATAATGTGTGTATCGATTCAATGAGCATCAATATTAACAAGAGAACACTCGAGAGATGCCAGCATAATCTACAAGTTTTAGAAAAAACAATTCACGAGTACATCTCAATGTTTACATAATTATTATGACAATTTTGGTGACACTTTGCATCTGGAATGTTATCTTTCTTCAGCATGAAAGAAACAAATTCCAAGAAGCTCAAAGAGGAATATCACAGACTTGTTGAAGGTCTGAAAGATGCCAGCGTAGCTCGGGATACAGATATCATTTTGTCTAATCCTGTATTACCAGATGAAATTTTAAAAGGTTCTCGAGAAAATTGCATTTTGTCTTGGATATTGTTTGGGAATTGCCGTTTTAACTTTCCAGAATCCGTTCCCGGAAATATCCGTAATGCGGAACATTTTGTGAGCTTCATGAAAAGGGTCGTTGAGTATGTGAAAACTCGGCTTCGAGTTCAACACGTGATGCAGGAAAGTCCTGCATCTTTCCTAAAGGATATTTACCAGAAAGTGATGATCGATAGAAAACCTTTGCGGTAAATATGTACTTTGCAAATTTAAATGTTGTACAAGTCGCTGAAATATTTGCTTTCTTTGCAGATTTTGTTCAGAAAGACTCTCATCTCTTATCCGGACCCTTGAAATTTCCGACATTTCAGATTTCAGTGCCATTACCCTGATTGCAAATTTTGCCACATTGGTGAGCACTTACACGAAAGGTACATTAAATACTGGGGAAAAGATTTTGGTCTTAAATAGCTTTATATAATGAGCGCCTTCTGCTTTAGGGTTTACTATTATAATTGAGCCATTTGATGACAGAACTCCAACAATTTCCAATCCAATTTTGCACTTCAGCTGCATGGATTCATCAATAGCAATCAAGCCTGTCTTCGATCGGTTTCAGTACGTTCATAACAAACAGGTTTGACACTTGTATGGTATACCAGGCAATAACTTTTAATGAGAATATTTTATAGTAACTGATGCATCATTTGTCATCGAAATTTGATATTCAATGAAATTTCCGAGAACTTCAATATTTAAAACAAATGGCAAACCTGTTTTGTTGCTTACCATAAACTCTCAATCATGTGGAAATGTGTAATTATCATTTTTCTTTGTTCATAGGTCTGTTGTTATAACATCAGGGGTAATGTTATGGATATAAGATAATAAAAGTAAAAATTACATTACAAAATTTAAAAACGCATAATCCAATATTATAGACATTATCTCCTTTGGATATGTACCCCAAAATCCTGGACTTCCATCCCATAATAATGACTTCACTAACTATGACATTGGCTAGGCCATGCATATGTCCCATGGTAATTAACTAAACAATTGCCGTTTAAAAGTTGAAAATAACAAAGCTTATTTTGGTATAGATTGTCAGTAAAGGCAATGACCAAGTAGCAATGACTTCTAAATTTGACTGCAGGGAAGATATAGGTATCTATTGTTAAAGTTAAGGGTGAAATATGGTTGAATATTCACAACTGCTATAATTTCTGTATGCAGCTGTAGTGCGAAATTATGGAAATCTGCTGGTGGATTTGGCAACTGTAGTTCCTGATGGAATGGTTTGCTTTTTCACAAGCTATTTATACATGGAGAATGTTGTGGCCTCTTGGTATGAACAGGGAATAATAGATAATATCCAGAGATACAAACTTCTTTTCATTGAAACTCAAGATTCGGCAGAAACTAGTCTGGCATTATATAATTACATGAAGGTAGTATTTTAGCTAATTTAGTGATGTGAATCTAAGCATTTAATTGTCATTACTTTTAAGGCATGCGAAAGCGGTCGTGGAGCTGTTCTACTTTCCGTAGCCAGAGGAAAAGTATCAGAAGGAGTGGATTTTGGTAGTTAAATTAATATCCGAAAAAGCAACAAGTTTTGTCATACTATTTTAGGACTAAATTAATTTCAATTTTAACAGATCACCACTTTGGACGTGCAGTGGTTATGCTTGGCATTCCTTACATTTACACATTGAGTAGGATATTGAAAGTAAGCTCCGTTAATATTTCAATATCTTTTGGTAATTGTCAAGAATATGTCTTGATTATTTACAGGCAAGACTGGAATATCTCAGAGACCAGTTTCAAATTCGAGAAAATGACTTTTTAACTTTTGATGCTATGCGACACGCTGCTCAATGCGTTGGCAGAGCTTTGAGGGGAAAGACAGATTACGGCATCATGATATTCGCCGACAAGGTTCGAAAAACCCTTAGGGACCATTATGTATTGTTAGCTACAGGAAGAGGAATTAACATTAGTTCTATTTTTGTGTTATAAAAGAGGTTTTCCAGAAGTGACAAGCGTGGGAAGTTACCTAAATGGATCCAAGAGCATCTTGATGACAGCGTATGCAACTTGTCTACCGAAGAAGGCATACAAATAGCGAAACGCTTTCTCAAACAGATGGCACAACCTTTCACAAGGGTATCACTTTTTTATTTGAATCAATTCATTATTAAGTTTCCACTGTAATTTGTTTTTATTTTTTAATAGGAGGATCAACTAGGAATTTCCCTTCTCACTTTAGAACAGTTATCTTCAACAGATCTTGGGAAAAAATTGGAAAGTGCAAACCAAACATGATTTCACCAAAATATTTTTTCTCATCAACAAAAAAGGCATCTAATTCTTCATTTCGTCTTGAATCATTTGACATTGTGGTGGAGCTTAGTGGATTGCATTTGTCATGCACATTGAAGACGGCATGCGTATTTTTTCCACGGTTTTTAAAGCATGCATGTTGGGTTGTAGAAGATGCGCATTTCTATGAATAAATTGACAAGAAAATATACTGAAGTCTTTACATTTGATTTGTAACAATACAACATTGCAATTAGTAGGGCTCCTTATCTGACTGCTGCTAATGTGGTGTGAGATCGCACACTCGCCAATTTAGGCGGAATGGATTGGTTCCTTAACTATCAACACAACCGCAGTCGTACCTATTTCAGGCACATGCTGCTTAGTTCCCCAAGCTCTTCTTAGTGCCCAACGTTGGTGTATGGCCGTTGGCAACTCACCCTTAATCGCCTAACGTCAATGTGTATGACCCGTTAGCATACCTAATTGCCCAATGTTAGGTTCAACCAACATTGGCATGTGCTACCAGGGTGTGGGTGATTCCCTCTAATTATGGAGCAACCTGGCTCGAAGTGGTTTGCTCGCCCACCAGCCCGGTGGCAATGTACACTTACAGTTGAAGTCCCTTTCTCCCTGCGATTCTTTTTATAGCCTTGGTTACAAGGGGAGTGGCAGGGGGGTTGTACAGTTGCGCTGATTGGCTGCTACGATCGCTGTGATGTGCCATCATCCGTTCACATTCTCTTTCCAGCAGGTGCAACCACTCAACCTCGCCACCGAGGGGGGTTGCTAGTAATATTATTTCAGACGGTTGAAAACCAGGCACCACAGACTAAATGAGCCAAAATTTTCATAATACAGAATCACACATTATTACTGCAAATGGGCCCGGTTAAAAAAAGTCTATTGCATTATAAATGCAACAATATTTATAGGAGTGAAGTTTCAATACGTATCACGTTCATTGACGATTTAAATTTTATTTTGTTGAATATAAGCACATAAAATGATCAGCATGCATAAAGCTTGAATTTGGGACTTATCAAAGTTTGCACTGAACGACTCGATAGGAGCAAGTGGTTTACAAATTATGTACAGTGTATATACACAATGGACAAAGTGGGTTGGCTAAAAAAATATCACGGAAAATATTAATCAAAAACTTGGCTCGTATGGCCGTTTTCAAAAATTATGCTAACTTGATAATGTGACAATAACTAAAAGGAAAAATAACTGCAAATTACTTCCCTTTAAGTAGACACATTAATTCTCTCGTGTTGTCGCTGAAGGTTTTATATTTTTCTGATTGAATGAAGTCCTCTTGAATCATAGATCTCAATTTGTCGATGTCCGGCAGGTTATCACAATCAGGGATATTAAGCAGTGTCTGGAAGAATGTCGGCCACACTTTGCTGGTAACTCTGTAATAGGAAAAATAGTTACACTTCATTTCCAAATTTTATAATGGCATCCAGAGCGTACCGGCACCTCCCAACTTTCTTCTTTATCACACAGGAACCTCTGTCGCGGTGAATATTGATGTACGTGCCAAATAACATGCAGTGTATACAGCTTGCCACTCCAAAATAATCTGGCTATAAACGGTTTTCGGTTAATGAATTAAGTGTTTCCAAAAATAAGTTTTCGAGCTTCTTTTTAAATAAACCTGATAAGTCCACGGCTTCTTGTCTATCATCTCTGGGCACAAGAGGCCATCTGCGGCGCTTTCGTAACAAAATTTGGTTCCAGGTGGGAGCGACAACATGTCAATTGATTTACCAAAGTCGGTCAACAGAAGTGAAGGTCTTGATCTTGCCGAATCAAAAAATGCACTCGTATCTTTTCCAATTGCATCGATTTGTGGTCTGTTTCAAGATAAAGTTTTGCCTTAATTAACTAGAACTACCTGCAAGAAACTTGCATTTACATACATTGCCTGCACAAGGATGTTGTCCGGCTTTATGTCGGCATGTATTATTTTGCAAATATGCAATTTTTGGATCATGTCTAGCAGTTCAATCGCATAGTACATCGTCAGACTCTCAGGTATAAAGAATTTAACAGCCCCATACGCATTTATCAAATTCTGAAAACGGTCAAATTTCAGCTACAGTAATATACCAACAGCCTTGAAACATAATAGAGCCATGTACTACTAGGTCGTATAATTTCTTTAGAAAATACCAAATATGTACTCACGAGCAGGTTTCCATAATGACAGTAGTTGGAAACAAATACACTGCCATCGTTGTAAATATAAGCATTTGTAATTCGAGCAAACAGGTTTGCCTATAAAAATAATTAATAACATTGACATAATATATAGAGATAAGTAGCAACAAAATTCTATTCAAGCTCTGATTTAACACACCGCACTCGGATCACTGTTCATCTTCAACATCCTGCTTTCAATCTCGCAAGAAATGTAATATTCCCAGGAATGGGGCGGCAGTTGAACCTTTTTAAAAATAAGATAAAAGCCATAATAACTTTACGTTTGTATCTTATATTTGTTCATTATTTTGGTTGCCTACTTTGAGCGCAACTGTGCGTGTCTTTCCCAAATGCGTTAATGTTGCCAAATGTACTTTGGCGAATGCTCCTTTGGCAACAGATATCTGCTTCACAGTGTACGTATCATTGCCTGAAAACGAAATACATTAATGGATAGAAAATAAACATGTAACACTATTCTTCTTACCTAGAACAATATCCGCTTTAGATTTAAAGGCAGGAAGTTTTCTATTCACAGTTGTGTAATTTTCATTGCAAGTTAATGGGCTTTCCAGTGTCAGCAAATAGTTGTTGAGAAACTCGTCATTGAAAGGATTTGTTTTGTAGACTCCATTGATTGGTTCCGTTACTTCACCCACTGAGCAATTTGGAACTTCCTTTACACCAGCAGATGGAATTCTAATAACAAAGTTATGCGTTTGTATGAATGAATGAAAGTAACCAAGAAACATGACGGAATAAATACTTTTGAAGTGAAATATCATGTTGAGAGAGGCATGACAATTTGTTGTCTTCTTCTTGGAACTCGCTCAAGATGCATTGGCCATCAGGAACAATTACTCTTTGCTCAAGTGAAGTTGATCCAATAACTGCATCTGCAGATGATCTACATGTGGATGTTGAACAGCCCACATTGTTTGGAGATCTTGTGCCTCCAGGCTCGGTTAGCAGAATACATTGTTGGGGCAATGCACCTTCGTTGTTCTGACTGCAGAATAAAAATGTGGGTTAGAAAATACAAATGATAATTTATTAGTATGTTTTTCATTTCAATTCCGTTTTATTTAAAACTACAAAAATCTAATTTGTACAAGTATTTATTTATGCTTAGGTAGGTTTGAACATTTAAGTGCATAATTCCCAGAGTGCAACAATTTCCTATTCGAAAATGACCTCAGAGAAATAAATAATAGACTACCATTTTGGGATCACAGTGCAATCTCCATCAGAAGTGCTTGTTCTTTGGCCAAGCGGAGTAGATTTGATGAATAATTCAGCCATAAATCTATGCGTAGATGTTGGCATGCACGAAGTAATTTCGAACTGCTTTGTGACATTTTTGCTTCCCAGGTGGTTTGTGGGCTGAACCTAAACAGCACGAATTAGCAATGACAAAACATTTTCACAAGGCAACAACACGTCAACCATACATCTTCTATTTCCGAGTCTGATTCGTTTTTATCAACTGGAAGGTATGCAACACGTGTGGACGGAAGCAAAATTCCTGAAATCGCTCCGGTCTCGCGTACTTGTACATATCCAGCAGGGGGTCTGAATTCAAACGTGTAGTAAATCGGTTGCAAATACCAATATTTACAAATCAATAAAATATTCACATACACATTCTCATTATTTTCGTTATTTATGAACACATCATCATCAACATCCCCTTCTACTTTAGGAATTTCAACTGGACTTGTGTCGGTATTAATTTCAATTTGCTGTACAGTTGTAGTATCCACGTGGATGCAAAACTTCTCGGATTCAGCTAAGGAACAAACAGTGCAAAATATTTATGTATGCACCTATATTAATCAAATAAAATTTGTAATAAACACCCTACGTTTGATGTCGCACAGTTCAAGTGGATCGCAGTCAATGCTTATTTTCGGAGAAACTAGTTTCTCAGGAATTGGCTCAATTTCAACCTTGCGAATAATGCTACTTTCAGGGCATAAAGGTGTAAAGCACTCAGAGCTATCTGCTCGTCGCAAACACTGATCCTACAAACCGTCGTTATAAATCGGAGCAGGCCATTTTTCACTTCACGATTTCATTTAATTGTTAACACTAATCTTACCACGCTTTGTTCATGAGTAGAACTTGCACATGGAACATCGAACGAAGGAATGCTTGCAGTTCTTTGCTGAATTCTTGCATAAATATTTTCTGAGCTATTTCAAATATAGAAAGTTACAACTTACTCATTGTGAATCATATTTTGAATAACCTACGTAACGTGATCTCTTGGAAGTGCTTCTTTCAATAGATTCTTAACTTCTGCTAAAATGTCAGCACGGGACTGTTTCATCATCTCTTCGTACATTTCACGCTGTTTCAATAGCTTTTCCTCGCGCTCTAATATATGTAAAACAGGAGTAAGAAACTACGCTATCTGATGCAATTGTTCCAGCTGACATACACAAAACATACTCCGGATTTTTTCCTGCCTTGCTATCCACCTCGCGGCTTTCAATTCCTCAAAACTCACATCCGTGATGCCTCCGTAGATAACCTTGGGGGGCAAAACCTTTTGCAAGCGATTTTCCAATTTTTTTTCATTCACAATCGCAAGAATATTAGCAGAAGCCGAATCCGTTTTCTTGGAACTTGCAAATAAATTACGAATATATATTACAGAGAACCTAATGGTAACAACGAAATAACTGCACTTCTTACTTCAGCACATCTAAACTAGTGACTGGTCTTGGTTCCCTAGAATCCACAGTATATTGTTGTAAAGAGATTTTAATTATAATACTGTATTAACAAAACTGAAAACAAACTTACACTCCTACTGTATCATCCTGATGAATTTCAAAAGGTTGTTCACCGTTTCCACCTTTTACAGGGACATGCCTCTCATTTCGCAGCTGAAATATGTACTATATCAGTAATGTAACTTAATTGCTGACAATTAGCTTTCTTATTCTCCTAATTTACGATTTTTAAAGTCTTCAATTAAAGGGAAAACATGCCAAGTATTTAAGCATACTCTATTCGTAGTCCATTTTCCAGGTTTTTTCACATTCTCCTTATTGCAGGAAGG
>WWPM01010734.1:0-14766 GCA_023279145.1 Glomeris maerens | reverse complement strand
TATATACAAACGAACTTGTTTATTTAATGAAAATAAGAAATGCTCTTAATAGTAAGACAAATGAGAAGCCTTGGCAACAGCAGAACCGCGTAGTATAAAAACCGGTACGTTCTCGGTATCAGTACCGATGACGCATTGGTTACTAGGATTTGACGCCGGACGATTCACCACCGATCTCAATATTTTCATGTTAAAGTAACTTCATAAATATAAAAATAGTAATCAAGATTTTAATTATCAAAATAAGAGAATTGTCATTGAAAATGAATTTCCAAAATTCAAAAATGTTTGAATGAAATATAAATTGTATATTGTATTGATTGAAACTCTCTCAGAAAAGAAAATTTTTGCTCACATCAATATATGCAAAAACAATTTTAAAAAATTTTCAAAAATATCAAACAGGCATTTTTATTAGGAGATTCAGTCAAATCATACGCATATTGTTGCTTCAGGCAAATAATTAAAAGCGAAATAAAAAGTTGTGTTAAACAATGACTAGGTATATCACAATTATAAAATAAAAAATGTTTAGCAAATGATAATGCAATTTTTCTACCAGTATATAGATGATAAGTGCAACCTTAATTACTGAGCTCAGTCTCCAAAGACCTTTTCCACTCTTGCTTTCTCCTCTGTCTTTCTTGAATAGCTGAAGCCAAAGCACTGGACAAAGTTGCAAACACTGACAAAGCAATCATAAAATAGAAGACCGATGTCCAACCATACTGTTCGGCCAAAGCCCCAATTATTGGTCCTTGGAGAATAGTCCCAACAGAGCCAAAACCTAAAACAATATATACATATACACTCAATTACAAGTTTTGCAAAAACTTTCCTTAATAATTAATTCTGCTTTTCTTTTCCTATTACACTGTCAATTTCTAATTTCCACCGAAAAATATAAACCGGAAAGTGTAACACTGTCTGCAACTAAATTTTTCACAGAAGCAACTTCGATAAATTCCATAGCTATGTCAAATCACATTCCAATAAAATTGTGTAATTGTTCTCGTAAATGTGAAATGCAAAAGATTAATTCCAATGTTAAACGATCAGTGTGTTTGTTTCATCATGAGGTATATGTAATTATTACAAACTGATACAAACTGCAGTTCAATAAACATTCTGCAGTTTTTGTGAAATGGATCGCTATTTGTATTTTATAGTTTCGCAACTTACCATTAACTAGCCCTGTTGCGGCAGATCCCGAATGCCTACTATCAGCTTCACCAAGCTCCATTGGAACCGATCCACCTAGAATAGTGTCCGGTCCGCAGTTGAACATGCCGGCCGAAAACATAAAAACACTATTTGCCACTATGCCCCATGAACTTAAAAAGTAGAAAAGAGCCAACGATATTGTGCTTAATGCGGCCGCAACTGTCGTAACCATTAAAGATCTGCGACCGAAGCATCTGCAAGATTTATAAAAAAATCCCATTGCGTTTAACTTTTCATACAGTACAAATGCTTATTCCCAAATATGCATTATGAAATACTAGTATACTTGTCTATGAGAACACCGATCCCCGCGCTCCCGACAACTCCACCAATTTCGAACATAGTTGAGAACAATCCAGCTTGTACTTTGCTATATTTCAGCTGAAAATTCAAATAGCAAACCGATCAAAACGTGACCATGATTCTGCATCTATTCACTTGTCGCAACTAACATAGTCTAGAAGAAACATTGGCAACCACATGTACATACTGTAGCGGACTATTTTCAGGCAAAACAACGAAACTGCAATGTGCGGCATCATTCTGTTGCAGTATATAAACACAGGTTTTCAGAAATAATAACTTACAAATGGCTGCACATTGACAAAATGCTTACGGAATCCTCCACAGCAGAAACCAATCCAATTTCCCGCAATTTATTCTGTGCGAAGACATGTTCTGGGTTTCTAATTTGTAGATGAAACTTTAAGACATTCTTGTGATATTTGAAGCAAGTGATTTTCAAATTCAGTTTCACCTTTTCCAGGTACAGTTACGTTTAGTTCAGAAGGCGAACATAAAAGGCAAAATACGAACAACGCCAGTGTCATCTGTTCAAAATACAAATTTATTCTCAGGTATTTTTGGGATTGTTGCAAGAAAAAGTCTGTATAAAAATGACATTGGTTACCACAATGATGGCAGGAAGTAAATAGACATATCGCCAGCCATACGCTGATTGCAAATATACCTGTATATATTAAATGAGGGAAATAATAAATTTCTGTACACGTATTTTATAAACTTCTATTTTTTACTGCTCACTGCAAGTGCTGTACTTGCAACTCCTCCTGCAAAAGCACATGTGCCGTAAATGCCAAGGACAGAGTTGAGTGATTTGTCAGGATACCATGACCCAAGGGCCTTTACAGAATTGGGCCAACATGGAGCCTGCAATTTAAATGAAGTTGATATCAGTTATAACAAGTACGTGTATGTTTATATAGAAATTAATGATTTGGTTTAATTAATTATAGCCCGGCCACATTTACTTGAGCTGTGCCGTTCAGAAATAGTAATACGGCAAACATCCAGATATTGTTCCAGATTCCAAATGATATCATTGATAACCCTGACAATAGCAAGCAAATTGAAAATGTCCTCCTTGTTCCAAACTTGTCTCCTGTAAAAGCCAGAAGCATCTGCAAATTTTCAAATAGATTTTAATTAAAAAATAGAGAAAATGCATTTATATTTGGTGTATATTACTTGCATGGTGGCGTATGGAAACAAAAATGCAGTGTCCAGCCATCCAAGTTCAGATTTTGATAAATTCAAATCGGACCTTAAATCTGATTTAATCTGCAATTAAAATACCGGGAAAAATTAACTAATTTATTAAAACAATTAAAATGCAGTGAATTTCTTTTTTGATAGGCAAGCAGATCAAAGGTTATGAGTCTCGTATAGGGCATTATATAATTTTTATCACATAACATCGATTTTATACTGATATCTTCGCGTTATAATTATGCTATATACACGTACAGTAGAGTCTCGATTATCCGCGGGGGGTCGGGGCTCAGCCTTCCGCGGATAATCAATTCGGCGGATAACACGGAGCATCGCCCAATTATTATTTTTTTACGATTTACGCGCACTGTACGTACTACGTACTGTTCATATATACGAAAATGAATGTGCTTTACATGTGTAAACTTATTTACATTATGCCTCTGTTGTCTAAAGAGCAACTGAGTCTTTGTTGGGCGTGGCAAAACGCTGCCGGTCGTCCAAAGTTCGGCTTATCCGACCGGTTTATCCGAGTATTTCCGTGTTAACCGCGGTGATATCGCGGTTAACACGGAGCCCTCGGTTGTGACATGCACCGCGGTTAACACGGAGCATCGGATAACCGGGACTCTACTGTATATACAAAATTGCGACAAATAACCATTCAACTGCATTTTGTGGCAATTTCTTAACGATTCCGAATGGTTTCCTCAAGAAATACAGTGAAGCATATGCTGTCCATGTTAAGACGAACGTCAGTATTTGTCGCTTTTGAATTGCGTTTGCCATTTAATTATAGTTTTTTTTTACAAATAGTTGTCAGATATCAG
Organism: Glomeris maerens; assembly: GCA_023279145.1. Classification (NCBI taxonomy): domain Eukaryota; kingdom Metazoa; phylum Arthropoda; class Diplopoda; order Glomerida; family Glomeridae; genus Glomeris; species Glomeris maerens. Next base: position 11,200 of record WWPM01010734.1, on the reverse strand, counting down.
GAGCATATCGGCACAAACACATCGGCCAACAGACCGTTTGGTCGACGCCAATTCACCTCCGCGTCGTTTCACCGCCAACGGAACTCATTACACAACTTACAGAAATCGCAATATTTGAATGAAAATTACATTTAAAATTGTCTAGAATATCCTTTAAATAATCTTGTCAATGTGTTTTTTCATCGTGAAATTTAAACGGGTATAATTACAATGAAATCACATTTCCAGTTGTTCCTATTCTTTTATGTACACTGCAAGAAAAAGGCAGTTATAAATTTGAAAGATTTTAATGCTTTACATGTATGTAGATATGCATCTCAATTTAAACATACATATAACTCGCAATTAATTAGGGAAAAACAGTGCTCAATGTGAAATATACCTGATGGAATTTTAATGGGATTAAAATGTAAGGGTAAATATATTAGCCAATTTCATTACGACATTGGCCATTTGCAATAAAAACAGAACCTGATCGTGCTGGTGGTCAACAAATTTTAGCAAGAAAGCGAAGCAGAATTACAACAAATTAAGAACTAGACATTAAATTACTTGCCAATTCTAAAATATGAATAATTAAATGTCCCGTGACTGGTGTCTTTAACCCTGTATTACATAGTACTAGGTATATCATGAGTAGGTAAAGGCATATGCAATTACAGCTATACGGCACTAAAATCACGGCTCTATTTTCACACAAGCATCACAACTTTTGTTTTACATTAAATATAAATACAGTAGTTCCAATGGAATGCTTCACAAACGGTACACAAAACAAGAACATCACAACAGACACTAGATACGCAATTGAAAACTTGCACAGTACAATCATCATATAAATAAAAACTTTCCTCCATAACCAAGCGCTCGTCCATCCCTCCTTATACATTGCATCAAATAACCTACTTGCTATTTACTTACATGTAGAATCCAAACTTCCACTTACTTAAAATTCCGTGTCACAGCAGATTATATTGATTAAATGACCATTTAAATATATGAAAAACTGGGAAATAGATATGGACATTTTAATTGGAGTCGGAAGAGTCATCGTAGTTGTGCCTGGTCAGTTGAGGCTCGATGCCTTCTTGCAGTTCTAAGATATGATCCATGCGGCGCAATCGGCCGTCCGGACCAACACTCATTGGGGCAACCATACCATCACTGAACAAAACACATTTTGAGTTTTATATGAATCGATCCTGTGCAGGTTAAATACTAAGTACTACAATAATCACGTCACACACCGCGACAGCTTTTCCATCATATTGACTAGTTGGATGGCTTCGTATTCCTTCTGCTCATCGGACATGCCAGCCATTGGATCTGGATGAGGCTTTTCGTAGCACCCAATCACAGGATTAATCCTACACAAGTTGAATTTTTAACAAAATAACATAATTAACGGCGAAAAGAATTGCTGGAATTTCACATTTTCTAAATACAGTGGAACCTGTATAACTTGAACCCGTTCATCTTGAAAACTTGCATATCTTGAACGTAAAGTTTGGCTGCACGTTTGCCCATAGAATTAACATTGCGCGTAACCTCTTTATGTTGAACCCCTCCTTCTTAAAACTTGAACACAATCTGAGTCCACTCAATGACATTTTCACACTTTTCACCCCTTTCAAGTTGAACTTTTCCCTTTATCTCCAACCTGCCTCAACCCCAAACAAAGAGAGTGAGACTTTGCCCAGGAGCGTCGGCAAAACTCGTTAGGCCAGGCCCCATTTCAAGTCGAGAGGCCTTAGATATGGTTCAAAAATTGAAAGATTATGCTATGACTAACGATGTTTCGACGTTTCAATAAGCTTCAGCATATGAAAACATGTTGCTGCTCCAGATTGAGAAAAAATATATAATGGGAGACAAACAACTATTCCCATGATGTTCAATAAAGTTTAAAAAAATTTCTCGGATTTTTTTTTATTTGTCTAACTTGAACACCCGTATAAGTTGAACGTTTTCTTCGGATATTGGGGGTTCAACTTAGACAGGTTCCACTGTACTGTATACATGCCTATCTTTGACTTCCCGGTATTCTTCAGTTTCACTGTCTTCCGATTCACTTGAATAATTTCCTTTTCCTCTGTTGCCTAACATCAATCCTCTAGTTGCCAGCAATCCAGCAGCGTTGCCGTAACCGGTGTATTTAATCATCCTTGCCACTGTTCGAGTTCATCGGCAAAACCATCATTTTTTTTTATAAAGATTCACAAGTGCATTTCAAGTAGCACATACATACCATTCTCCTTGCATAAAATAAAAAGGAAATCTGCAACTAAATTCTTCACTTCAGTCGTAAGGGATGTTAACAATCTACACAGTTTATTTCTTGTTGTATCTCCTTGCTCGGGTCGGTTATAAACATCTCGCAAAGGTGGAAGCACCTGAATGAACCCCAGTTGTGTAAAAGCTTTCTAACAAAACAGCATATTTCATGTAATCACCTTGAGGCGCAAAAATTTCCGGATAGTTCGGTTGGAGCGCGCACATTCCGATAGTGCGGTCAATACCGGCGACAAAGTTTCCTTATAATTTGAATCCGACTAAACAAAAATGCACCAATACCACATTTCATAATATAGTATCATTTACAACACATGCTGCAATTTTTCAGCTTACTTACCTTGTCAAGTCTATTAATTAAGAAGTCCAACATTGCCACAATTGCTTCCATATTTTGGCCATCGTATTCGTAATCTTTGCCTACGTCATCATCGCAACCGGCAACTTCCGTTTGAGGCGTAAGAAGTTCTTCGTAGCAATCGGGTGGCATGTTTGTTAAAAGATTAATAGTGTGACTGTAACAAATTACAAAATGTTATATTAGTTTTGCATTATGATATTCAACCGAGATCATCTCTCTGCAAATTGACCTCTGCAATTCTTCTCGTCTCTCTCGAGCTTGCGTTGGACAGATTAGGATATCGTGTAAAATGCTCACCAGACGTAAGAAGTGAGCTTCTTCCTCCTGCAAAACAATTCAATCACATAATGCCACTGAATATTTTAACATTTTAACACTACGCAACGCAACAATTCAAACAAAAGAAAATTACATAAACTCACAATCGGATTATTACGTAAATTGAATACAAGGCACACAATTGAATCATTTCACATGTAGCATTAACCAAAACACAAAGTACCTCATCTAAGTTGTTTTTATCCACATGCACCGTAAGATTGAAAAGGATTTTGAGCACTTCGCAAGCCAATGCAACTTCGTTGTCTTCCAAACAGGGATTTTCATCCTTTTTTGTCGCTGCCCTTCCTAAATTCCCCCTCCTGAAAGACCTATGATGAAACCCTGGTGAATATCCTTGACGTTCTGAGCAGCTTTTCAGAATCAGATCCAATATTTCCACAAGGTACGTCAACCCGTGAAGTTCGTTGCGCAGTTTTGGCCTGCACGCATGAAACCCAATATTCATTCGTGCGTGCAATAATGATATTGGAAAGACCGTGAAAGCTAATAGACCTTATGTCGGCGCACAAAGCTGTCAGCAGAAACAGCATTCTCATGTCAAAAAACTAGATGAGATCAAGAAAAGGTAAAATTATACACCCACAAGGCAGGTTATTAATTATTTTCCTCTTGCATTATACCTTCACTTCATGTGGCAAATCTGGCTCTTTGTAGGTTTTCATTCGCACAACTATACCTTCTACACAACCATTATTACTATTCAAAAAATGGTGAAACAATTTTAATTGCAATGTAAGGAAACTTTCAATCTTTCTAAAAATGCAACAAATATACTTGCCAGCACAATCTCTGGGCTGTTGTACTGTTAAATATCAAGTTGCAGATGCTCTTCTGGGCTTCAACCATGACTAGGAATTGCCAAAAAAAAACTGCATAAACCACTTTCTAAAATTATTTCATGACGCATCCATCCTGATCCAAAACGGTGCATAACACGAGTTCATATTAGAAATTAAAATAATTGAGTTCTTTTGGAGGCTTCTGTAGTTTCTGAATTTTTGAAAATGGCCTCTTCGAACGTACGTGTAAATAATCCTTCCTTTTGTTTAAAAATTGTGATAATGCTTGTTAACCTTTTCAATTAAAGCTTTGTAAATTGCAAAACATCTTTCCTCCAGTGGGATCTTAGACAGTACACTTGATTTTTGGAATTATATTTATGTGTCAATTATTACCAAGTGTGTCATCCTGTTTGCTGCTGATGCTCAGAGCTTCCTCGTCACTCACCAAACCCGCAAAGCTCACCATGATGGCAAACATTTCTCTCGAAAGCAGCTCGTTCAGGCAAGTTTTGTCTCTGCTCAAGATGCGAATCGCCTCCAAGCAGACAACATAACACTTGCTGAAAGCGGCATCCGTCAGCTTCTGAAACAACGCTGACCACAGACGTTGCCGGCGTTCTCCGATCGACAAATCCGGGAAGTTGAAAGTCCTTTCATGCTATTTTCCAAAGAAACAAACAAAATAGAATTTCATTTCACAATACAAATAATTACTTCCCAAAAAATAAATACATATACAATGTCATTTTTTGTTAATTGACATTGCTCTTTGAACATATTTTTAATTCTCTATTAATGTGTGCATCCCATGCAGAAATAATGGGGATATGTGAAAATCAGCATAAATCAATATGTTTACAATGCGATCGGGTTTTTTTGGGGACAAAATAGTTATGGGCGGGTTCAACCCTTGCAGAAGCAATTTCCTGTCCAGAATTAATTAAATTCTTCTTTGGCACATTATTATATGCCATCGCGATTTGCAAAATAAACATATAGCACTGGAAAGCTTCCATTAGAATATAACACAATTTCCGTTCATTTATACAATTAATAATAATTATACGTATAATATTGACGAACCTTTATGTTGAATTCCCGTAGAATCTTGTATACATCTTCATCCTTTCCGTTTTCTAATAGCAAAATACTGGCGTCATCCATTTTATTTGCGCTTTACAAATCTGGGCAGAGATAAGAATCAAAATGGCAGATATGTATGCGATGCAGATGTTTACGACCATCAACTATTTTCAATTGCCCACACTTTGATGTCGATCAAACGGCTTCTAAAAACTGAACACATGAACTGGATAGTTCAATCTCTCGCATCCGATTGCACAAAAAATCATCTAATGATGTCATTGAATTGAACTCCACATAGCCTTGTGTCGCCATCAAGCGACGATTAGCAAAACTATGTTTCGTCGTTAGGCGCCATCTTCGGGTTTCACTGTGACTTTTTAACAGCCTTTTTTTATAATTTAGGAATTAGAAAGGTTCATTCCATGACATTTTTATTCGATAAATTATGTGAGATGAGATAATTGGTTATCAAAAACACTTCAGTGGCCAGAATAGTAGGAACAATAGAGCGTGCAAAACCCGAAGATGGCGGAATAACATTCTAATTGCTAGTCTCCACTCCGGGGGATCATTAAGCCAGGCTGGGGATGCGCGCGAGGCTACCCAACTAGTGCCGCGGCTCCGGTCACATTTTAGAATGGAATTTCCACTATGACCACTGTTGACGACAGCGCCCCATGTGATAGACCAACCCAACACCCTTGTGACATCATCTGGCTGCCTCCGTCACCGACCTAAAACGCATTGTGACGTCATCGGGCTGCATTCGTCCCTGATTGGCAGACGGAAAGGCTAGTTATATTGGCACGGCCTGCAATCGACTACTTGAAGAATTTTTACTGATTTCACTGCCCCGAAAATAATACAATAAAAATACTATGGCCGTGTTTCGACTGAGATGCCCATCGCATTTGCTACGTAATTTAGAAATAACGAATGTACATTTGTAGACGAAATATTTAAGAACAAATAACTGTTATCGCTTTTATATTTTACAGGTGGACATAGTTTTCTGGACACTGCCTGTGAACGTGCTTGCGTTCGTCAAAAAGATTGGTTTAGCAGTGACTCTGTAACAGAGACTGATGTGAAACCATTGCCAACAACTAAATTATCGTCATTTAAACGCGGTACTGGTGGCAGATCATCTTTTAACGGAATTGTAGCTACTGTTTTTGGGGCAAATGGATTCTTGGGTAAATATGTTGTCAATCAACTGGGTAAGTGCATAAAGCAGCCAGGTCAAACACCAAAAATTGCCATTCAAGAAGTGAATAATAAAGAATAATACTAAAATATTTGTAGGCAAACAAGGCACTCAAGTTATAATCGCGTACCGCGGAGACAGTTACGATGTTGGTAGATTGAAGTTGTGTGGTGATCTGGGGCAAATATTGTTTGTTGTGAGTTGCAAAGTTCCAGTTTCCAAATGGTTATTAAAAGGTGAAAATAAAATTGTTAGCTTGATTTGTAGCCTCACGTAGTAAATGACGACGACAATGTACGAAAAGCCGTGCAGCATTCGAATGTAGTTATCAATCTGATTGGAAAGGACCACGATACAAGGTGGACTATATTATGTATAGTGCAACCTCTTTATAATGGTTTCAAATGGCCCTAAAAATTGCGAAACTATGTACGAGTCGAAACTAGTAGTCAAATAAAAACACGTGAAGTGTTTTATTCTGTGAGAAAAGGATTTACAACGTAATTTACTTATCAAATTCTCTCATTTCTACTGAAATCTATTGTTTAGACAAATACTTATTGTAATGGCACCTCTTATAAAGAGGAGTTTCCCTTACAAAGTATCGAAAATAGTATACAAAATACAATCTGGGATCCAGAATGCATTTGTATAACGAGAAACCCTTATTTGGAGGTCCATTATAGAGAAGCTCCACGTGGATTTTAGTTTGTCTTGAACATTATTGTATTCAATTGCAGGAACTTCTCGCTGGAAGATACACACGTCAAGATTGCAAAGCATCTTGCGCGCATCGCTAAGGAATGCGGCGTGCAAAAATTCATTCACATGTCCGCACTCAATTGCGATGAACATCCTAAACCAGTCATTCTGAAAACGGGATCACGTTTTCTGTCTACCAAAGTAATATCGCATTAGTTTTGTTGATTTCATGCAAAAAAATGATTAAGATGTTAGAAATTCACCAAAAACAGTGGCATGGCGAACAAGCGGTGCGTCATGAATTCCCGGAAGCTATAATATTTCGGCCTTCCAACATTTACGGCCAGGAAGATCGGTTCTTGCGTTATTTTTCGGGGATATGTTAGTATATGGAGATTATTATTTGAGTCGATATAGTACGTGATTTCAATTTGCCAGTTTGAATTCGCAATGATTGTTTGCCAATAGGGAGACGGCACTTTCGCCGCATGCCCATGTGGAATAAGGGAGTCGGAGTTGTAAAGCAACCTGTTTACGTAAGTTCTTGCTTTAACAGAGTACAGCTTAAAATGAAAGCTGTAATTTTACGGGGAATCAGTAAAAGGGGCCTTTACAGTACTGAACATTTATTCTATGTTGGCTGAATGAAATTGGGAACTTTCAGGTTTCGGATGTTGCTAAGGGAATCGTGAATGCAATTTTCGACCCGTCAGCTGTGGGCAAGACGTACCAGGCTGTCGGGTAAGAAATCGAATTCAAAAACTTGGAAATTCGTGTTTCTTGGGGATAATTTCCCTTATCAGAGAGAGAGTTATCTCAAACTTTCTTGAATTCCTTGACTGTACATGTTGTCATCACCTGACTAAACTTTGAATTATAAATCTTTCAATATCTGTATCGTATCGTGTCCCAAATAATACAACTCGGGTCCTTTACATTGCAAAGTTGTTACCCTGATTTTGCCTTAATTTACATATAGTACTAAACAAATGGCCAAAGTACAAATTACTATTACTTTGATACCAATTTTTCATTGCATAACATCATATCAGGAAAATTTGCAATCCGACAGCTGATATCTTTATTATATACCCTTATCATGAACATTTTCTTCAAATTCAAGATATGAGCTGCCTATACATATATATATTCATAGTTTCACTGGTATTTGACCCCATTTTATTATGATTATAAATGCGGTAAGTGCTACTTGTGTTGCATGTCATACTATTATTTGATAAAGTAGTGCATGCCAAGAATGATTAATAGTAGTTTCCATTATCTGAATTACAATTCACGCAAATCAAATCAAATCAAATCTGTTTGCGAGTATAGTAGCAAGCATCTAAATACATAATAACAAAAGTTACGTGCATAATAATAATAATAATTTATACACGTATGAAATTCAGTTGCATTCGTATATTTTGCTTATTAGACCAACTCGATACGAACTCAGCGAATTGGTGGATTGGATGTACCGTGTGATGAGGAAAGATCGTGAGAATTGGGGCTACAGACGAACTTCAATGAAATATGACTTCCCTTTCTGGTAAACACAACGCAAGGAAACAAATCCTCAACGTGAACTACACGCATGTCAATAATAGAGGCATTTTTCACTTCAAAGACATTTTGCCAATTTATTCCTTCGTATTATTCGTATAATTATTGAACTTTTCTTTGTGGAGAAGGGTGCAACCGCACTCTTTGCACCCTTTCATTGTAACAACTTAACTATGATATCTTGTAATGTAGACGGATGTCGTCAACATGTTGTAAGCTCGTAGTGTACACAATAGACTACTACAATAGACATGATGTAAGCAATCTAGATAATATGGCAACCGTGGAATTTCTCTAAAAATATTCACACTCTTTGCTTTATTTTATGAAATAGAAAAATTACTTTTCAAATATAATAGCATGATCACTATATTAATTTCCTAGTGAGGAAAAGCAAACAGGACTTAGTGTACCACAATGAATTATTTACATGGCTTAGCGAACCATGAACATGTCACGACAATGGATTGTATAAAGTTTTAAATCTTGCAGTTCCTCAACTTGATCCTTTTTTTCCAATTGGTGAGTCATCTATAAGAAGAAGCTTTGTAATGGAATATATGTATTTTGTTTTGTAGGTTAAGATTGGCCATATTTGAAATGATGCCTGTTTATCGATTAGTCTCTCGAGAATCTATCGAACGTGTAAGTATTTCTAGCATTTCAAGAGAAAGCAACTAATAATTAATGAATGAATGTGAATTTTTGTTGAATCTGTGTAGGAGCAAGTAAGTGATGTTGTGGAGGAAAATTTGCCAACTTTGGAAGACCTGGGCGTTGTTTTAACCAAGCTTGAAGACAGAATCAAATGGGAACTGAAAACTTACTCGGCAACCGCATATTACGACGAAGAATTGGGAGAATTTGAAGAACCAGCTCCTGCTAAAATCCACGTTGGATAGTCAGAATTGTTCAATATTTAAACATTGATCGGTTATCTAGGGAAGTAGCTAGCATACATGTGAAATTATGTAATGTACGTATTTAGCAGTTATGAGAATATAAATAAATAATTGTTTTGCGATGTCATGAATTGATTTCTATATTTGTGGTATCACCACAAAGCTGATAACAGTTTGAAGTGCATACAGTCTAAGTTCACAAGAGGAACTAGGTAAGCTGAATGACTTGAGTGATAATTTTAAATCCTTATCGGAATGGCACTTGTAAGTTAAAAGCAGTAATTACGTAAGACTAAGTGGGAATGCGTTACCTTTGAACCTTATGTTTTGTTACCATGGGAAATAATCTTGGGTAGGTTATATAAACGGATTGCACAGTAAATCTGTCTCATTGCTGTGACGAATGCAAGTGTACACGCACACCTGAAAATATTAGACGGAGTTCGGGTTTTTTGAAAATGTCTCGGTTCATCAAAGAAACCAAAAATGTGCAATACCACGTAAGTTTCAAACTGTATAATAATACATTTCAACAAAAAACAATTGTTTTAAACTATCACTAGTGTTTATTCCCATGTGATATCTGCATATAGTAGTTTTTTAAAACTTAATACTGCTCAATTCTGTGCATAACCTAATTACTTTCGATTTTCTATTACATTTTCAAACTCACATGTGTCTACATGCACCTTGTAAACTTGTAAAACGAAGTTCAGAGAATCGAAAATGCAATCGTTTTATCGATTAAGATATAAAACTATATATAGTGAAAGATTCAGATTTAATTTCTTGTAAGAGATTTGTTAAATAAATTATGACAGTCGGTAAACGCCAGGTGTTATACAGATAACACTAGTTATTTTGACCGATATTATTTCCCCAAGTGAAAGGAATTACTTGCAACTCTTATCTGTTGTTTTCAACTGTTTCTACTAAACTAAAACGGTATTCCTCGCAACAAGTATTGTTATCAGTATTAGAGTTACCTCAATTAGCAATTTACAAGGTAAAAAAACTAGGTATTTTCCACGCATTATTGTTATCGAAATAGACATACATATAATTGGTGAAAATACCAATTCAAAATTGCAATCACATTTATGAGGAATTTCAGATTTCTTTTAAGGGTTGGTTATTATCAGTGAGAATTTAAAGCTGAAATGGTTTTTCCGTCGATTTCCTGGATTAGGATATTTGCACTAGTATTAAGCGATATCAGGTCAAATTGCTCTAACAATATTGCGTAATTCATATTAGTATATCAGTAATTATTCTATATTAATAAAATAAGATATTTTGTAAATTATATTTTATAAATTCGTGTAATTTTTATGTATCAATAGTTACACGTACTTTGAATTTCTGCATTATAGATTTCGACGTTTATTGATGATGAAATCGACAGACAAAATATTATGGATTCCATCGAAAGCTTCAAAACGTAAATTGCAATGACATTTTATTTAATCACAATTAATTAATTGAGAATTCTAGATATACACAATATGCTTTAAATTTAAATCCTTCAGTACAGTGCACACAAAGTGTTAATTTTACAAATAAATTGCTAGTCACTTTATATTAATAAAAATAAATGCAATAGAATAATTTTTATTATTTAACAATTCAGATCACGAGATGTGAAAGCATTCACTTACGTCCTCAAAAATATCCTAGACAAACCTGAGCGTCTTAGACTTTATGACGTCATAAGGTGGGTGTGAAAATTTCAATTGTATTTTCGTACTTTTTTGATGAGAAATAATCGCGAAAAATGTGTTGCAATGTACAGTATGTACTATCACAGATGTTAATGCATAAGAAAGTATACGTGATACGATATAAGTAAATTAATAGATATCAGCTAAAAAGATTTTACATTTGATTCTGAACATTGAGTCTAGATTTCTACTTAGCAATTGATATCATGTCTAACCTTCATGTAAGTCAGATAATGTTA
>WWPM01010727.1:0-12804 GCA_023279145.1 Glomeris maerens | reverse complement strand
CACACACACACACACACACACACGTGCGTACCTGCTGGACACCTTCGCCGCCAACGTCCCTCAGCTGATGGATTCCGGGCACGGCTCCGATTTTGTCCACTTCGTCCAGAAATACGATTCCTACAGATGCGGATCGGAAGCCGCTGTTAATAATAATAGTAATAGTAATAGAACAACTCGGGAGGAGTAACTTACCGTGTTGCGCTCTATCGATGTTATACGACGCGTCTTGAAGGAGCTTCGCGATTACAGATTCAATGTCTTCCCCGACGTAACCGGCCTGGGTTAGCGTCGTGCAGTCGCATATCGCGAACGGCACGTCCAGGCACCTCGCAACCGTCTGTGCCAAAAGGGTTTTACCTAATAAATACATAAATATATAGGTAAATGAAATAACGAATGAAGACTGAGAAGATTGATGAAAGAATGAATGAATGAATAAATCAAAGAATGAAAGAATGAATGAATAAATGAATGAAGGAATGAAAGAATCGATGAATGAAAGGAATAAAAGGAATGAAAGAATGAATGCATTAATAAAAGAATGAATAAAAGGAAGGAATGAAAGAAGTAAGGAATGAACGGAAGAAGGAATGAATCACTGAATCAATGAGGATAAATGAACGGATGAAAGGATGAATAAATAAAATAACTAATGAATGGCCGAAAGGATGGATGAAATAACGAATGAATGAATCAATAAAAGAATCAATGAATCAATGAAAAGATAAATGAACGGAGGAAAGCGTGAATTAATAAATAAACAATTTTATACAGTGAATCCTCGTTATGACTACGATCTCGGCTACAACACGTACTTCAAATCGGATCCCATTTTATAATTTCCCAGCTCAACAAATGTTACGTTTAATTTTACATTTCATTCTCCCACATCTGTTCTCGGACGTGCCTCGATCCAGAAAAATGCTTTCAAGAATCGCCCAGTGCAAACATGGCTTAATTTTAGATAAGCGAAGAAAATAGAGAGAGAGAGACGGTAAACCTGTGCCGGTCGGGCCGAGAAGCAAGACGTTGCTTTTCTCCAAGCGGACGTCCGGGGACGAGGAATCGAGAAGCGCGCTACCCGTCGACGTCTTCTTTCCCTCCGATTCGGACTGCTGCTGCTGCTGCTGGAACGTAATGCCCAGAGCGCTGCCGTGTCCGATCCCCGCTAAATGAAGCAAATCTGCGAACCGTATTAGTCTCAAAGTCTTAAACTGACCGGTAAGAACACCGACCTCTGTGCGAGAAAGCCTGTTGAGATTGGGTTTCGGCCACGTTGGCCTCGTTCTTGGCGGTCGTTTCGGTAGACTGCGGACCGTTGCTGTAGATCCGCTTGTAATGGTTGTACACGGCCACCGAAAGCACCTTCTTGGCGTACATCTGTCCCACCACGTGTTTGTTCAGGTATTCGTTAATCTACCGCGTACGGTAAAAACCGGCATTAGTCTTTCGCAGACGTACGTAAATCCCAAAACGATGAGAAATTTACTTCGACCGTACGCTGAACCGGCATTACGAAGTTTTACTTAAATTTGGTTTCACACCATTAAAGGAAAGAGAAGTGCTGTAAATCCCAGTTTGTAATAATAGCGCACGCGATTCAATTTGTTTCAAGGTTTTCCTTCTGGCATCAGGAAACCGGTGTCAATGCCGATTTCCTCCTCATCAACCAAATTGTCACTCGGCCGCACTTCTGGCACATACGAGGAAGGACGTTGTCCTCGCTCGCGTTGTAGGTTAAATTACGTTACGGTAACAAACCGGAACCGGGTGCGGGCATATACACGTACTTTCTTGGGAGGAGGCGGCGGTCTCCTCTGCCCGCCGGTTTTCTCCGAGGTCTGATCGCGGCTCTCCTTCAGACTCTTCTTCGAGTCCACGTCCGACAGAACCACGAAGAAGTGATGGCACTTCTCGCATTTCACGAATCTCGTCGAAGCTAGCCCGAACAGAAAAGTGAATCGTATTTTACGACGAACCGTGTAAAACTGCCCCAAATATACTGTAATGAAACGAAACTTTTGGAGATAAATGAGGACTCAAAGACATAAATAAAATTCCACCAAAAGCTCTTTCCATATTATTATTATTATCGTACCCAAACCGATGGCATCAAAAGTTTGTTCCCTTTTAAATCAAAAGGGTAAAGTCTTCGCAAATCAATATATCTTGGCACAATATAGGTAAAAAAAAGGCGGGCATAGACACGTACAGACAAACGTTTCGACGTGCGTGCAAGGGTCTCCGCATTTGGGGCATCTGAGCTGGTTGCCGTTGTCTTTCCCGCCTCCGCCTCCCGACCCCGAACCGGCCCTCGCGGACCCGGTGACCCTCCTGTTGTCCCCGCTGCCCCGGAGACCGTGGGTATGGTCCCCGCCGTCCCCGCCGGGAGGACCGGTCACTATACGCGACTTGACGGCCGAAGTGCCGAACCCGCTTCGGCCCCAAACTGCCGGAAAGGATTCGGGCGCGAGAGTCAGAACTCCGATGGCGGAAACTCCTGTAAATGAGAACAATCAATGTCAATTATCATTCGTTATTCGTTATTGCATCCAACCAGCGTGACACTTTTGGGGAGAAAAAAAACTTAAAACTAGTTTGTAATTCTGGAATGAAAATCCTTTAACACAATGTTAAGTATACATAATTGGATTTAATTTCGTGTTATTATTCTGGAAAGTGAAAAGATGATGCAAAAGTGTTGTTCGTTGCACGGGACAGGAAACATTTAGCACATGTCATGCCTTCAAATTATTATCTAATCGTAATCGAGGCGATCGGAACAAATTGAAGGCTGTGCGAAAGATTGGGAACAAGAACGCTTCAAGTGTTGTCATTCAGGTTGATTCAAACACCTGATTTTTCATCTCAATTACCTAGTTACATTTCTCCCATGCAGATATGCAACATCGAAACACTTCAAAAGGAGACGGGAAAGTATTGATCGATCGATACCATTTCCTCGTTTGATATCAATAAATGTACAAACTGAACGAATGACAATCTGTCAATGAAACGCGTGCTTCTGTTGTAAATATCAATACAAAAATACTGGGGAAAAAACCTAACATATACATGAACACAATTAAAAAGTAGATGCCGAAGAAGTTCATCGCGTGGATGTGAAATAAATACTATACATAGTAGTTACAAATAAATATAACTGACTTTTACGTAAATAAAAGCAGATGCGAAATAATAATTACAGTTACACGAAGTTCTAGCACGTACACACCAATATACAATTTGAAAACTGTGTAGCATTTGTTTAACATCACTGCAATGAACTTTGTATGTACAGAAGTATACGTAGTATTGGCAAATGAAAATGAATACATAGTTACAAAATGGTGGCAAAATACCAGCTGGTTTACTTAACTCTGGATTGTAATTTCTGGTAATAAATTACGTAACTGCCTTAAGAACCATCTCGCAATACATATGCAATTTGAAAATAGCTGTGTAACATGTTTAAATGTGTATTTACCAATCAAAGTAACTGATAAAGCGATCGAAATGGTATGAAAATGTACACACTAAATACTCGGCTACGTACACCAATATACAGGGTGGTGCGAAATGATCGACCCCCCTCCGTTAACACACTTCCCAAAAAAGATACAGAAAAACTGAATATACCACCTTGTAGAGAATTCAATTCTGCGTAGGGCTTTGAAAACTCATCGCAAAATTCCTTTCCATTCACACTTTATCGACGATCGAAGAAGCAAAACCGCAACTCATTTTTTGACGGCGGAAAATTTGCAAAAAATTGCGGTATTTTCTTGATACTTATTAGGTTAACTTACTTATCAGTAGCTGAAACGCTGCATTGCCAAATTTGATCCATCCCTATATGCAGAATTGAATTATGTACAATATATTCAGCTTTTCTGTGTTTTTTTGGGAAGTGTTTAATAAACAGAGAGGGGGGGTCTGCAATCATTTTGCACCACCCTGTACACTTTGAAAACACCTGTAGCAAATGTCTAAATTTACGTAGTATATTTCTGTAATTCATCAAAGTATATAAATGACAAAACAATATAGAAATGACATGATCAAAATAGATCCACTATTTTAAGTTACATTAGTAGACAAAGAAATGCGGTGAAATAATGGATGAAATTTGCGTTTCGGCTGCTTAAATACCTCCAGAAAATTGCTATAAATATGAAAAAATGGCTTGTCAACTTACTTATAAGATGTCTGCGAGACATTTGAAGTTGTTGAAGAGCAACCCACTTCAGTCCACAGCTAACTCTTGACATTTTTGTTTTGTTTTTGGGAAATATATCGTTGTTTGGTGACCAACAGCTATTATATACGACTTATTCAGGCGGGAAAGTGCAGAAATCGAAACCGAAGGGTTAGAAATATAAAGCCCAGCTATTAATATATGAAAAAAAAAACATTTTTTAGGGCGATGTACACTACGTGACTGACCAATGACGACCTTGCAAACCTTATTATTCCAGCCTTGGGAAAAATCATACGACTGCTGCTGGGCGGTGTGCGTGCTGTGTGTGAACGCTGCTCCTTTTTATATTATATCTATATACTCTATTTTTCCCCCAGTTCGTTCAATGATCTCGTGATTTTTTTTGGCGTAGTATAATCTATCTCACTTTATAGGCTTTTGTTTGTGTCTCCCATTAGCCATATAGCACCATGCATCGACCGCTCGACCTTCGTCCCTGCATTCAAAGACGAAGATGGTAAACAGTTGAGAAATGAAGCACTTGCTCAGCATAAAAATTCATTTCTCAACAGACGACTCGATTCGATCGAAGTGCGAATGCTGCGAAGCAAGTCCAACATCGAGTCACCTCGTCCGGGAGAAAAGGGGGTGGCGACCGCGTTTGAAACGGAATCCAGCCAATGATCGCACAGTTCACCGCCCGTTCCTCCAATCAAGCTCGAGCATGACGTCACGCGCCGCGCATCATTAGTGAATACCAGTCATCGGAGCCAGTGAACCAATCAACGAACAGATTTATGGAGACGCAGCCAATCAGGTGCGAGCACTGCGTCATCGGCTGTTAATTAACCATAAATTATCGCTTTAGTACTTTGGCATACATTTGCAATTTTTAGCAATTAGTTTATAAAATCCCAGTGACATTTTTTTTTGAAAGGATGTGACTGACATGTATAATAAGATTGGAAATAAATGTTGAAAATTAGAAACCGCCCTAAATTGCTTGACCTGTTCCCGAAAATTCACAAAATAGCAATAATAAAAATAATTATTACTGTCATCAACCATAAACGAGTTCAATTTAAAGATAACTAATCGTAATTCTTAATAATTGGAGTTTCACGATATAATTACCGCATTTTGGCAGCGTCCATCAACAAGCTTGGCGAAAAGTACATAGGTACTACAAAAATACTACTTCAGTCGTAACGGGCAACACGAACCTTCCTTTTCCGGGCGATCGACAAGATGGTGAGCGCTTCGTGATTTTCGATTTCGTTTAAATCCATCGTCATCGTCTCGTTTACCAACAACTGAGACGATACGATGCAATTAACGTGATATTTACTTTATAAATAATGAATTAAAACCGTGATATTTGTCCCCAATTTTCTATAAATAGGGCCGTGTTAGAACCAAAACCGTGAAGCGTGCTTCGCGCAGCATCATCGAGAAATATTACACTCGCCTCACACTCGATTTCCACACCAACAAGAGGATCTGTGAGGAAATCGCCATTATTCCCAGCAAAAAGCTGAGAAATAAGATAGCAGGGTACTTGCTGGGCAAATTTTTCCTACACGTGTACATATTTAAACCTTTTTTAAAAACAAAAAACATGCAGATTTGTGACCCATCTGATGAAAAGAATTCAAAGAGGTCCAGTAAGAGGAATTTCCATTAAACTGCAAGAAGAAGAAAGGGAACGCAGAGATAACTACGTGCCAGAGGTGTCCGCAATCGACCAGGACATCATCGAGGTCGATGCTGATACCAAGGAAATGTTGAAAATGCTTGTATGTAGTAGACATTAATCAGTTATACGTGGGGTCACAAAAATTCAAAAACCCAATGCACATGGGAAATACATTCATCGGTGTTTGCGGTAGTTGCCACACTGTACGAAACACTATTGACAACAGTTTTAAAGCTTATGGAAACTGTCAGAAAAACGTCTTTGAATTTTTGTGACACGATTCACAGAACTTTTTTTCCACACCAATTACAATCGTTAATAAACTTTGTATATTTCAGGACTTTGGAGGCATTCCCAACTTGCAAGTTACGCAGCCTTTGACGTACCGCGGTGGACGAATTTAAATGTACTAATTGGTTAAATAAAAAGGAAAGAATTACATTGGAGTTGTGCGTTTAAAACTTGAGCGATTGACTTCTCTTGTTTATTTACTTGTATATAGTGTATATATATCAACCATTCAATGCAAAAATACTGCTTGTAAATTGGAAATCGATAAAACATCTGGCTTTTGACTCGTGTAAGAAAATTCAGGTGGATTCTTCGTCGGAGTCCCCGTATTCGTCAAGGGTGGAAGAAATGTCTGCAATACGAATTTGGAAAACTAAACACTCAAAAACGCCAACATGAAATGGGGTTTTGTCGGACAAATACGTAGCGCTAGATTCGTATAATTCAACTGTAGAAGTGGCAATTGTCGCGCGGTACTTTGGAGGGTTTCGAAAGGCAAACATTTTAACTAAAATTACCACTTCCACGGTACGTACGAATCCGTGTACCACGAGTGGTACATTTGCTTTTGCCCGATCGTGGTACAAGAAGAAAGTTTTGTTGTATACTTTACCACCACTTTGCGGTTTGAGCATCGCCGCGACTCCGGGATCTCGCGCCAAATCGTACGCAGATTTGCCTTCGTTGTTTTTCACGTCGGCGTGCGCACCTTTTTTGCAAAATAATAACAGATTAATTGCTGGACTCGTACCGCAACCTGACAAAACCACCATGGGACCTCATTTTATAATTGGCAGTTTCGGCATTCCCTTGAGCTTTATAGAGAGGTCCCATTGCGTGCAATTCAGGGTTCGTCCAGCCCGATGGACCGTACGGTTTGCGGACAATCCCTTTGGGATCACGTTACCTTTTTCCAGTAAAAGTTTCACAATCTCCTCGTGATCTTTCCACGCAGCCGAATGTAACGGAGTGTCGCCGAGTTTATTCTGGAGAATTATTACGCAAATTATTCCTAACCGATGGTAACACTGTATTTAAAATATATACTGACCTGTACGTTGACTTGTATGTTATCTACGGCTAGCAAGGACACAACGCAATCGATGTGACCGCCGTGCGCGGCCCAATGTAAAGGCGTGGACCCCGATTTGTCCAAACCGTTCACCGAAACCTGTAAACAACTCGCAATTACATATCTTATAATATCCCGATTCGGAATCTCGGTTACAAGATTTTCTCGCGGAATGCAATAATAATTTATTAAAGTAGGACAACTACTCTTCAAAAACTCCATCAATGGAATACAAACAAACAAATAAATCTTGAAGATGCAGTACAAGTAAAAATAAGTTTATAACTTTTATGTTACAAACAGGAGTGTAGGTTGATATCATCTAGAGGAGAGGAAACGGTGGGATTTGCGTATATACACTGTACATCACCTTATTATTTAAGCATTCCTTCATGAAGCTGACATTGCCGCGTTTCACTGCTTCATGAAGCGGGTGATCGATCGATTCGGTGTTCCCATCAACTAGAAAACAGACACCAGTTTATTTCATTTTAAATTAATTGCAACACTTCTAGAATCACCATAAATGTGAAGTGAACGCAATAGCTCAAGTATTATCAAGAGTGGGTATTATTAAGACGAAATAGTACTTGTAAATTTCTAAAGGAGGCATATTGAAGAATGCAATATAACATAAACAAAACGTTATAGTTTCTCCCGAGCTTCACATTTGACACGCGTGTGTTGCAGTCGGTAATTTTCCCCGCTAGATTGTAAGGACTGATGTACTGCCGTACCTCGGTTATTGTACCCCGATATACAGTATTACACAATTATGAATTACGATTAAATTCTGAAAGACGAAAAATTGCCAGACAGAACTTGAATTTTGCCCGATCGTGACACGACAATTGCGCACGACTATATAGCTGACACCTAGGCGTTACGATATTAACCGTGCATCAAACTTTGATATCAACAATGTAACAACAATAGGGTCAAGTGTGTAACTGAAGTTCATATGCACCACAACATGGATGAAAAGGAAAACACGCGGGATATGCGTGAACTCGGTTAGAACTTTGGGTTAAACTCTTAAATGACAATTGCGCATCGTGATTTCAAAGAATATTACCAACTGATAATACTATATTGACGCAGTTCAAAGTCATGTGTTGTCATATATATATTTATACCATAATTGCTGGGAATCAATCCAGAGCGGTCTCCACATTTCGCTTTCCACCAGTTTTTATCAGACTGCATGTCAATAATGTACAACTGTAAACCAAACAAATACACTAACATCAAACAGAATCCATTCATTATCAATTACGTATATTTTTCATCATTTCCGAGCAGCATTTACCGTATCACCTTCATCAAATGACAATTCATCAGGCTGTGTGTAAAAATTTCAAAAACGGCATAAAATATATCTAATTAATTCTCCCTTTAAAATAAAATGTCACTCCAATGATTATACTCACATATTGCGCTGTGTACTTGTACAAAGCCCTCACAACTTTTACTTGGCCTATTTAGAAACAAACTGAATTTACAATCAAATCGGGGCATATTTTGTAGGATCGCGAAGGGCGTAAACTACTTTCAAGCAACTTCCTTGCGCGATTGCAAACAGCGCGCAATATATTGCTTTGCAGTACCCTTATCACGCGTACGGGTGACGTCACAGAACTTGCGCGCGACAACTTCAGCGCAATAAAGTTGCACAGGAAGAAGACCGACAAAGTGCGCGGATCGACCGCGTTTGAAGCCCTTACCAGGTTTAGGAATGGGCCTAGGCGGAGGTGGCCGATGCATATTCGGTCTTATTATGCAAACAAATAAGAAATACAGCAATATTTAGCGAGGCAACTCCTAAAATTGTTACTCATGGATTACCACGGTGATCAACACTCGCAGGATGCAGCCCTCGACAGTCCCGATACATACTCGATACAATGCAGCAGCGCCATCTGTTGGTCGACAGCGAACCACAGTTGCATAGGGGATAGCAGAACTTGTTCCGCATTGATAACAAATATAAATTAATAGGGAAAATTTATCTGAAATATTAAAAAAATACTTATCGTTTTTGGGAAATATTCTAGAAGTAAGAATACCGCTTTAATAATGATTTGCTTAATTAAATAACATAACCGTAAACAATTTTACATACGTATATACAGAACTCTGTATATACTGTATAGTTATACAAGTGATATTTGCGTACAAATATCGATTGGATAACTATTTGTATTTCCACATAGAATATTTCAACTTCAAACATTCCAACTCCAACTCCTTCATCCTCAACTCGTGTTCCCTTTCCTTCTGCCGCTCCACCGCGTCGAACTTCATCTTCTCCCTTTGGAACTCGAGATTGCCCATCGCAACCTTTTCTTCCAGAACGAACCTCCTTTCCCTTTCTTCCCTCTCCCTGTCCCACTTCTCCCTTTCCCAGCTGATCCTAGCCGTGTTGATGGCGTCGCGCTGCGACTCCCTGCGCGCGATCGCGTTCGCCAACTCGATGGTCGCCACCGAACGTATCCGCTTCGGTCGCGTTTGGTCCGCGGCGGCCGCGATCCGACCTTCCGGCTGTTCGGTTGTAATCGTTGCGATCGGTTCTGCATTTTAAGTAACAAAATGATTACGGTCTGGGAAATGTTGGGATTTTCAAGGCGCAATTAAAGTAGAACTCCAATTATTCAGATACCCAAATATACAGATAATAATTGAAAAATAGTAAAATAATTGTACTGAATGCAGTAAAAAGTGTACTGCATTAAAAT
This sequence comes from Glomeris maerens, assembly GCA_023279145.1. NCBI lineage: Eukaryota > Metazoa > Arthropoda > Diplopoda > Glomerida > Glomeridae > Glomeris > Glomeris maerens. The sequence continues at coordinate 2,806 of WWPM01010727.1, read as the reverse complement.
CCGTTCAAAAGAAGTTGAGGAAAAAGGCGTGGCATACACGGTGCTCGCAATTGGCTACATTGGAAAAAGCGTGTCTTGTGGTTTCTGCTGCCAATCAAGATATCGGAATCTATGCTGCTAGTCACGCCCACATATCACGTGGTTTTTGCTATCCAATAAGCTTCGAATATGGGCACGCCTTTTCTCTCAACTTATTTTGAATGAACTATAGATTTTAATGACTGAAAAACAATGTTTACATTTTCTACAATACAAGCAGAACAGTACGTACACATCAATCAATTATCATTACTTAAATATTTGTGAAAGTAATCTGTTAAGACATCTTAAACCGTTTCCAAAGCGGCCAAGTCCCGCATCCGCTTGACTACATATGTACTCGGAACGGAATTTTCTTTTTCTTTTTTGCTCAAAACGATCTGGATAATTGGAGTTCTCGTGTACTGTCTCAACCGAGGTATTTCTTCGTTAGGGAAACGTATGCGGATACCGGTTATAACTTTGGTCGGGTCTTCTTGGGATTCCTCGGTCTCTTCGCCCGCGTGTTCTTCGTTACTGTCGTGCGAATCGTCAATCTCGCTGCACTCCTCGACTTCAACCTCGGCCACCGTGCCGTTGCAGAGTTGGGAAAACGGCGTCAAACTCACGCTGCGCACGGCCCCGAACATCTCGTCGAACTGATCGAAATGCGGGCATCGCTTCTTCAGGGCAACTGCGGCAATTTATGAAATTACACACGCTCACTTCGACATATATCCACGGTATAAATAACGTTGTACATTGTGGCATTACCAACCGTGGAACTCAACCGGGTCACTTTCCAAAACGCAGAGGCCTTCTTCGGCTTTGGCCCAATCTTTCGTTTCCTTGTAGCGTTTCTTCATGGCATTCAGAAGACATACCAGTTTGTTTTCGTGCGAATTCCTCAACAAACCGACTTCGATGGACTCGTGCGGCAAATGATATTGCTTGAACCGGCGTACGAAGGCCTTTTGCGACGGTTTCTGTCAAATTAATCGAAGCTGTATGGAAATGCACATGTGTTTTGCACCCATACTTGCATATATACCTCGAATTTACCGAGTTGATGCTCAGCCAAACAAAATTCAGCAAACACCATCTTGCCATCATTGGTCCAATTCATTCTGCCATTTGTGACATTTCGCTTTCGTTTCACACGAGTTGAACCGTCCATAAATATCAATATTTATAGAGAAAGAGAGCCAATTCATTCTGTTTGAAACGTTCACATTATTTCGACTACATGTTAAATATATTCACATCAAATGATCATAAACTAACCAGTTACATGAATCGAACGTTTTCAAAATTCGAATTTTGTCGCCGCCATCTTGAAAATCGAACGTTCTCAAAATTCGAATTTCGTCGCCGCCATCTTGAAAATCGAACGTCGCCGGTGAAAATATTTTCAATAATACAATGAACCAATACAGAACAATTGAGCGAAAACGGCTACGATGTAGAGCAGGCGGATGGAAGCGGACATTTGTTTTAAGCGCACGTGATACAAAATAGCCAATCGCACGCTTTTACTCAAATAACTCCGCCCTCGTTGATACCTCATCTCACCACCAGGTGGCGGCAGCACACAAAGTATATAATATACAGGGCGTCTCAAATTCGTGGTCAATACTATAGCACCGTAGTATTCCTTCCATCAACCCTACGCGAATGTCGCGTCATCAGGCTGCCATCGTCACCGACCCAAAAACGCATTGTGACGTCATCAGGCTGCGTTCGTCTCTGATTGGCTGAAGGAAAAGCTAGTTATATTGGCTTTCAATGTAATAAAAAACAAACACTCCAAAAATCTGTTTGAATAAAAGCAGAAAATATGAAATAAAAATGAAATCTCACTCTATCACGTAGCCGAATATTTCTGTTTTAAATAAAGGTTTCTAGAATAATACAAGGCAAAAAGTAATTATTAATTTACTGCAAATAAAAACAGTTCCAATTACAACGTTTTCAAAAAAAAATTCTACAACAAATACCTTTGTTACTTACAATATTACCACCGGATTACGTAATGCTTCATGTTATGTAGATAAAAAATTGGGAAAAGAATGGAAAAACAGAAATTTGAACTGCGCCAAATAACGATCGAGTGACAGGATGTGGAAGAATTTAGCGCAAATTCGTTTTAGGAAGAAATCCCTTCGATTTGTAACAAAATACGGGTCACGAATCCCATTATATAATAACCCGGGAAAAAATCATTTAAAGCTGAAGTTACAATTAATTGTTTGTAAATGTAACTACAAACAGTAAAAAAAAATGTAAATTGCACTTTGTTTACGTCCACAACATAATTAGCCTTGTTTCGACTTCACGTCCACTGCGAACCTTCGTAGCAGTTGCGGAATCAGGAAAAATTTCTGTAAAAAATAATAACACATCATTACAATTGCTACGAACTCTTCATTTACAAATTAAAATAGAATTATTAACCGCACCTGAATTGCTAAATAATATATTCCCAGATACGCTCCAACAGCAAACGTGAGAACCAAGTCAAATATTGCAGGCTTGACACTGTATAATCGCAAAGAAAAATGAATCAATATACATTTTGTCCTTGTAATTCAAGAGATTTCTCGATTTACAAGTTTATGACTGCGCGTTTAAACCAGGAAATAAGATATATGAAGTGTTAAAAACCTGTAAGCGCTCATTTTCGCACTGGCGACATCGTAAAGCAAAAACTCGGGGTCTCTGTAAATGAAACGACCAACACTCGTGAAGTTAATCGGGAACGTTATTCTCAACCCTTTTTACACCTCTT